>JADLZL010006962.1:0-85769 GCA_015844335.1 Chrysopogon serrulatus | reverse complement strand
GCAATCAAGAAATGGAATATGGATATCCATCTTGCTGGCAAGAATCGTCAAATGCAAATATCTGAGCTTGAAGAATGGAGAGAGAAGGCCTATCATAACTCCAAGATTTACAAAGAAAGAACAAAAAGATGGCATGATAAGAGAATCAAGCACAAGGAGTTCAAGCCTGGTGATAAGGTCCTGCTATTTAATTCAAGAGTAAAGCTCTTTGGCCATGGAAAACTTTGAAGCAAATGGGAAGGACCATTCAAGGTAGTTGAAACCTCATCACATGGAGCCATTACAATTCAAGATGACTCAGGTAACATCTTCAAGGTAAATGGCCAACGTTTGAAATTATTCCTTGAAACCGAAAACTTAGAAGAAATAGACCTGATTGAATTTCTGCAATTTAATGATCCTATCTAAAAAGGAATTCAATCACCAAGACCCTGGACAACTGAAACTTATATGCCTAACACTTAATTTGTTCCACGAGTTTTGTGTCTATTTGAGTTGTGCAGGATTTAGAAGTTTAAGAAGAGGTCATAAGAGTGAACAAGGACTAAGCAAACATCTAGCTTGGGGGAGGCATCCCCTAGTTATCAAGTAAGTATACCTACGCGATTATCGAGTCTATCTTATAGTCATAAAATACCAAAAATATGTGGGCACATGAAGGTCCACGTCTGTCAAGTCTTGTGTGATCATAGAGTATTTATCATTCGGTCTAGTTTGTTAAGAGTCAAATAAAAACGAAGAACAATATGATTTTGTCTTGGAAATGATGAATAGTTGCTCTATTGTAATTTCTTTCCAAAGTACCTACTTCCAAGCATGAGTTCTCTTAAATTAATAATAATGCCTTACAATAAAATTAAATACATGGGTAGAAAATGCTTGATCTAAGGTCTAAGTAATTGGTAGGTATGATATGATGATCCGAGCTCTTGTTATCTTGTTCTAAACAACACTAGAGATCCGGAGATTTACTAATATTAATATGACTAATAATTGCATTGAGTTAAATTAAACCTTGTTGACCCTATGCGAAGTTATCATGCTATTGAATTGAGATCACTTACACATTCCATTCATTTTCTCGTATAAATGCTCATAATTATCTCAAGGCTATCCTCTCAAAAGTTTGTTGGAAGACATGTGGCTATGCAAAAGTATCCGAGGAAATAAAAAGGGACAAGTGTCCGAAACCTCAAAAAAGATAGATCCCGAGGAAATAAAAAGGGACAAGTGTCCGAAACCTCGAAAAATGAATATCGAAAAAAAAAAATGGGCACGTGCCCGATAGTAGAATTAGCCTCATAGCCATGTGTCTCTAATAAACAGATGAGAGTGATAAATTAAAAAAAATCTGACTCCATTTTCCATATACATGCACTTCTCGATTCAATGGTGTGATTGACTTTCTCTATGGATCCTTTGTTTAATTTAACAACAATATGTCTCTAAGCTTTTAAAAAAAAATTAATAATAATATAATTAATAATGAAAACTCCGATTGAAAGGTGAAGTGAAAGAACTAGAGACATAGTACTTGATTTGATCGTTCTATCTTTCAGTTACTCAAGATCCAAGATAAGAGCAATAAGCCCCATGATCAATAATATGATTTCCAAATCTAAAAGAGAATTTTTGTTTGAAGATATGTGTACTTGTTGGAAGTGAAAATATAGCAGCAACTCCTGATCCATTGTTGAGTTTGGCTTTGCTAAGGGACTAGCAAAGGTTAAGCTTGGAGGAACTTGTTGATGGTCCTTAATGCCTATTTTATACCATCAATTATTGCATGAATTAACATGAAAAGAATCATAAAGCATAGTTGTAGGGTTTGATTCTAACGAGTTCCATGAGTTGTGTTGTTCTCGATCGTTTTGCAGGTATATCCAATTTTTGCACAGAATAGAAGTATCCCAAATGATGAATTGGACTACATCATTGCGACGGGCTCGTCGAGATGATCGAAACGGATATATCATTTGCTATATTCGGAGTTCGGAGTCAAAAGATATCAATTCTACACCGAAACCAACAGTAGAAGACTCTAAAAGGCACCAGAAGGCGACGTACCGAAGCTGGGGCCCACCCGGCGCTCTCCAGAGCCCAATCGGGGCCCGCTTTGACGGACGGCCTCCTACCTCCTTAGGGTTTGCATTCCCACCGTTGCCGAAGTCGGTTTGGCCCAACAAGCAAACGGTGGAAGGATTAGTCCCACATCGCCTGTTCAGAAGAGGTGGGAGGCTTTTCTAGGATATAAATAAAGAGGTAGACCCTCATAGTTTAGTGCACCATATTATGGAGATGTAGAGGCGTCCCTCAAAAGGATAGACTCTCATCTCCAAAGCTCTTGTAAAGTAGAAAATAGGGAGAGAGGTGAGGAGGCAGTAGAAGAGGAACCGGCTTGACGGATCTTCCTCAACTTTGTACCTCTACGGAGATGAATCTTCTTCAAGTTCTTCAGTTGGTAACTCTAAGTTTTCTATTTATTTAAGTTTTGTTCTTACTTTACTTTGTTTACGGGATCTTAGCTCGCATTGAGTGCTCTAGTTATTGCGCGTAGTTAGAGTAGTAATCGATAGCGTAGACGTGGTGTCTAGGCTAGAGTTTACCTGAGTTTGCGCCCAATTCTTACGGTTAGTTGTGGTAGCCTTCAGAGGTGACAGCTCTGTTGGTCTTCGTATTCCACCACGTCGGAGTTGGTGTTTCGTAGAGCTTTTGGCAGCCTTACCCAGCTACCTTCTTCCCAGTCTTATTCGAGAGTTGGATAGGTACTGTTGCTCCAAAGTAGACAAGTATCGTGAGTTTAATTCTTAGTTATCTAGATCACCGTAGATAGCCCCTCTCTACCCACCAAAAACATTTATCTTTTCTATCCTTAGACGCTCTTGATTCGTTACTAGATCACTTCGCGTTCCTCATGGAAATTCAATACCTTGGAATACTCTTAGGTGAAAGCTACAGCGGTATCCGTGCGCTTGCGGATTTATCTCTTTGATTATTCTATGTGCGTTAAATATACCAACAGCCGCTTCCCGCGAATTGCCCAACCGTCTCCCGGGTTATCCCAGCTTGAGTTGAGCTACTCGGCTTCGCGGTCAGACGCTCAGGTCTGGCCAATTATGTGTCGGGCTGCGTTCAACATGGCCAAGTGCGTACAACGCTTTCAGTCCTTAAGCGACTCAGACCGGGTCCACTGTCCCTGCCCGGTCTTCTTTTCATTTTAACACATGGTTCTTTTCTACGATAGCATATATAGCCAACTGTGACCAGAGAAGTAACAACCTATATCTCGCGGGTGACAGAGAATCACCCGACTTCTACTGGTCTAAGCATGGCTAAGCATTTATCTCGATACCTAAACTTAATAGGATTTAAAGTATAATTTGCTGGACAAGGAGAGGATATATATGCAACAAGTGTTTCCAATCAACTCCTATAACTTAATGCAATAAACAACATAAAATACTCAATTGCATTTTATAAAGATGGGAGACTTAGAATGCTCCGGGGCTTGCCTGGAATATGACTCAAGTCAGTTAGGTTAGCTTGCACCGTCTTCGGGTTTGACTCTAATATCTTATCCTTCACATAGTTTAGCTAACGTACCTAGATGAGATGCACAATGCATATGTATCAATACATAGAAGTGCAATAGATGATACATCGCTTACAATAAACAAAACAAGCTAGCATAGTCACACTAGATGACATGAGCACATTGGGGAGCAAGCTATTCACAATCATGCCAAACATATAGATAACAAGCATGTGGAACATGACAATAATATCACAAGATCTCAGGTATATTACTTAACCATCAATAAAGACATGAGTCACACTTAGCAACACACAAAGCAAACAACTAGAACTAGAATTAACCAAATTCTGTACATACATGTAGCAGCTGAGTAAATAAATCATATCTAGAGTTCTACAACTCTAAATGACTTGCAACAAGATAATCTAGAAAGCTTATGAAACTGTCTACAAATCATCTTTAATCATCAAAGCATGATTCAATATCTAACATAGTCAAACAATTCAATCTCTTCAATCTGGTCAGGCAAATTTCAGAGAGCACCTATTTCTGAAGCTGAATAATACACAGTCATAACTCACAAACCACAAAGGCTATAGCTATACAAATTTAACATAAACTAGATATGTAAGTTATCTACAACTTTTACATTCACAAGTTTCATAGAAAACATCATTATCAAGGTAAAATTATCATAATGCCAAAACCTGTCTTGAAAGATCTAGAATTGAATAAATAGAGCAAATAATATTTCACTTATGTTTCAAACATCAATTTGAGTATAACCAATATTACCAACAGTTAGAGAATGTTAAACAAATACTAGAAAACATGATGACCAAGCTCAAATAAATTATTATCATGCACTTTTCTATTTATTTAGATAACAAGGTGACTTAACGAGCATATATTGAACATCTATCAAATGTGCACAGTGAATTATGAGAAAATTACAGTAGCTCACATATCTCCCATTAGTCTACTATCCAAATTTCATAGCATTTGAATAAGTATAGCAACCTCGGTGAAAAAGATAAATTGCTACAGCAATAAACCATGTGAGGGCAAGATAAATCTAAAACTCAATATTTTCTATAAACACATGGTCATGTTAAGCATCCACAGGTTACAACCATATCATGTAAATGTAGAGGAACCACCTTTTCCATTTTTACATTTTTATTTAAATTATTAATCAATTAAATCCAGTTACTAGGTATCAAGCAAGATATCTAAATAACTCAACCAAACTGCATCCAATAAACCTCAAATTTTTATCACAGTACACACAAAGTATCAGTAGCCTACCACTCAAATTTCACACCATTTGGAGCACCAAAACATTAGATATGAATTTAGCAAGAGCAAACCCTAGAAAACAAAGATCTATCTTTACTGCAAAAACTTTCTACTAGAATATAAAATATTATCACACCACTGGATAGATCTACTCACAAGGATTCTCAAAAGTTCTCATTCGCTATTTTTGGATTTTTATACGAATTACTACGAATTTCTAAAGATTCAGCCAGATTTCAAGAAAAAGAAAAGGAAAAGGAAAAATGACTTTGCAGCAAGTCCCCTGTATATTTCAGTAATTAATCCGCACTGTGCATACTATTCCAATGAGTCAAGGGATCTGCAGATAACCCCCTATCCTTGTTCAAATTTACATCGCCAAACCCCCTTCTTCTTCCTCACGCGATGCGAGGCGGAGGACAGCCTCAGCGCGGGGCGATTCCGGCGGTGGAGGCCTTCACCGGCAGAGTAGAGGGAGCGTGGCGCCCATGTCGGGCTCGCGGCACCGAGGAAGCCCCTCGGCGCAGCTAGAGGTGCCCCCCGGCGGCCGGCCACGGCAGCCAAGAGCCGCTGCCCGCCCGGCTCCGTGGCGGCGGCCAATCCAGCGGCGACGAGCCCGGATAGGAGCGCAGAGGTACGGCCGAGGGAGGCGAATGTGGTGGTGCACTAGGTGGAGGATGAGGAGGCACGCAGGGGCGAGAACGAGAGGCGGCAATGAGCTCTGCTTGCTGTCCATGGTGGCTACGCTCCCGCACGGCGAGGACAGCGAGGAAGAGGCAAAGGGAGGGCGTGGGGGAGCGTCGAGGATGTCAAGGAGTGACCTTGGGCGTCCGCACTGCGAGAGGGGAGGGCCAGGACGCACGGCAATAAGAGGGAAGGCGCTGCCAGCGCATGGCAGACGCGTGGTGGTCGCCACGCGTCACCCCTCCGTGGGCATTTCCTCGAGCCGCCGGCGGTGTCGATGTGGGCTCGGTGTGGGCCATTTTGGGCTTGCTCGGGTGAGAATTGGATCTTGGACCCTAAAACAAAGTTGCTGCCCTCCTAATGCTCTACAACTTCTATTAAGGCACTTTAGCAATTAGGTTTCCAGATCAGCGAGTAATTAAGCACCAAAATGACAGTATCAACATTTTGATTAGGGTTAAGCCTTGACGCACTCGACCATCAAATTGATAGCCCGAACCTCATCAAAAGAAACTCAACTTTTGGTATGCTCTTCATCAAGGGATTATCTTCAACTTCTATTTTTTGCATCCACTTCATTTTCTTAACGGAAACATGAGAACGCGGGATGTCAATGTCGAAGACACTATATTCCAAACTTAAGAAAAATTCTAAGTCCTAAAAATAGCAGTAGATTCGATTTTGGAGCTTTTGTTTGACTTGCTTACAAGCTAAATCATGACTTGGTTCTTACAGAAAGTTTGTTATATACAACTTATATTTCAACTTTCATTTAAGGTCAAACTTCAGAATATGAGTATAAACTATACTTTTCTATTGGTCAAGACCACAACATGATAAAGCTCTAAACTAGGGTTTTAGCTTCATTTGAGCCCTTTCTTGACATTTGCTCGACACGAACCCTTCATAACTTTTGTTCCTACATCCAATTAGAGTCCTTTGGGCAACATGGCTAGGCTTGATTGACACTTCATGTACTCGTGCATTTGATAAAGCCATTCAAGCAAGGATATGACTTATCATTTCATGTGACATATTGATTCCAAACTTCACCAAACTTTTCCAATAGTCCAGATGGATGGAGATGAATGTGAGATAGAGATCAAAGGTATTACTTTACATATCTTGCTTAAGTCCAATCTTATTGCTAAGCTAGTGACTAACACCTGGGGTGTTACAGGGTTGAGGGGGCCCACCCCTAGTGCGGCCGCACCAGGGTGCTGGTGCACCCCTAAGGACGCTGGTCCAGCCCATCTTCTTCTGGCGGTTCCCTTGGTCGGTTGCAAAGGCGGTGCGGCAGAGCATTTACTTTCTGGCCTCCAAACCGACCTACACTTAGTATAAATCTAGGGGTGGAGCTCCTCATTTTCACACAACACACACTACACCTCTCACTTGTACTCTCAAGTGTACCTCTCCACTTTTCTCTTTATCCTTAGTAGTAGTAGTGGTGCAAGGCTCAACTTGTAAGAGGAGGAGACATCTTGGTTATTTTTGGTATGAATACTATTTGTTTCATTATGCTCTTTTTCTCTTTTTTTCAATATAGCAATGTTCTAGAATTAGAGTATAGTTCTTATACTATGATCTTTTTATATAGACTAGGTAATAGTTTATGTGATTTGATCATAGACTATAGAGCTTCTAGTTTATATGCCTTGTTCATGATATGCTTGCTAGTTCATAGTATTCTTATCATGTTCTTAGCATATAGAACTCTGTTCTTAACCATTCAAACACTTAGATGATTAGGAATAGAGTTGTGGGAGGGATGGTGGTTCGTCGCACAACATCCAAGTTCTTTACTCGTTCATGCGTAGGGTGAGAGACCTGGGGGGCTCGGGTAGTTTCTCTGTATGTGAGCGTGGTGCTCGGATATAGGGGGACCGGTGATTGCACTTCATAGTCCATGGTTGAGGTGGTAGGCGGCAGGTGGTGATAGCCCTGTCCGTCCCTTGTAATCCCCCACGTTCGACTATGGTGTAGGAGTCTAAAATGCCACCCATCTTCATTGGCAGACCAGTGGCTGGTGGCCTTCCGATCCATCACAAACACAACTCTTATCTTTAACTCACGTATTTGTATGACTAACCACTTTCTAGGCATTAGCTGTATTAGGAGCATTGCTCCCGTAGGATATTCATTTATTCTTTATTCTTTTATTCATTATGCTTCCACCATCTTTCTCCACTTGAGAAACATTTATCTATGTGTATGTCCACTATCATAAAAATCGTCATTGTTTACCCCTATTATGAACATTGGTTTACCTTTCATACAAAGTATAATATTCATGATTATGGTTTCATACTAGAATCTACACTAGCCTTTCTTTGGGAAAATATAAATACGACACCTAGGAATACTCCGGGTTGAAATACTATAACGATATTTTCGTGCGCTTGCGGATTCATATCCATGACTACAAAGGTTTACCGGATCACCATTACCCTTTTTCTTGTAGCTAGGAATATAGTTTTAGTACTAGTGTTAAGGAATGCTTTGAAAGTGCACCGTATAGCATCTCCAAGGCACTAGCTGCTAAGGCTATAGTCCTAATGTTATTAGGGATATAACTCTCTTGATAGAGGTAAGAATAGTCTTGGTTTGTCCACGGTGCCCGTGCCAGGCTATTCTGAAACTATCAATTAGAGGTGTATCACTAGTAGCAGTAAAGGGAATAACTGGTGAGGTGTGCCTTGGTGCCATGGCTAGACTTACATCTGGTGATATGGTACTGAGGTATACCACCCCAAGCATTTCTTACTCATTGCCGGGGATAGATTTTACTTCTATTCTCGAATGATGTTAAGAAATGTCAACAAAGATTTCTCAAGTCGTTGCCGGGGACACAAACCCGGTGATAACGCTAAGAAATGCCAACGGTTGTTGGTGTAACCTTGCTAAGACATACAGAAAAATCACTATCAATCATCAAGAATATGGCAAACAACCCTACCACAATATCTACGCCGCATCATTACAAAGGCTAAGAATCTGAAAATAACGGTTTGTATGCAGAAATGCAATTATTTTTTCTACAAACAACAAGAAGAATAAAGGACTCCGTCTCGATATGAGCGTAAGATCACAAAGAAAAGCAAAAAGCTGCGCCTCGATGGGCAAAAGGCAAAATGATCTTCAAAAAGAAGACAACTCCCGAAGATTGATATTAAAACCGAAGGAAAAGTACTTACAAAAAAGAAAAGGAAAAAAATCCTATTACAAACTACTCTACAAAAGTACGGAGAACAATGTCTCCAGGATCTACTCTATCAGCAATACGACCTACAGCTGTCTCAAAGCTTTCCATGAGGTCATCTACAGATTCCTGATCAAAAGGAAGGACGAAGTTGAGCATGCTCAAATCTGCACCCGCTTCAACCTGGGCGGTTGCGAGAGCAATCCGAGCCCCCTGACGAACGCCATGAAGCGCCACTTGGTCAATCTGAGCAGAGATGTTCTCCACCCAGGCCGCCACAGTAGGCCCTTGGGCATTGACACGGAGATCAACGGCATTCCTAGCCACTAGGAGCTATTGAAACGAGTAGTCATTTCTACGACAGATCAAAACAATCAGTCAGAAAGACGGGAATACAAAAGAATCAAGCAAACAAAAACAACCATCACCAATAAGCTGTGAATCTAAATTCGCAACTCGTTGGTTAGCAAGTCGCGCCCTCTCTTCAGCCGCCTTGAGAGCAACTTCAAGACGGCCAATATGCTGCTCAAGCAGACCAGTACGGATAGTTTCATCTGTATAGAGTGCCCGAGCAACATCTGCTTCTACACAGAGTTCATCAACGTCAGGGACCAAGGCATTGATCCCCTCGACGTCCTCTTGTCCCACAGCGGCTTCCTCAAGAGGAACCGGGGGCTCACCCTCTTGTCCCTCAGCTTCTTCAGAAAGGACCGGGGCCATACCCTCTTGTCCCTCAGCATCCTCCTCCGAAATCTCTGGAGGAACAGCCACTGGAGTAGGCTGATCCACCTCCTCACTAATCACCGGAGTAGAGGAAGAAGGACCAGCACCACCTGGGCGATAACCGCCAACGCGGCACTGGCATAAGAAACGACGACGCCGCAAAAACAAATGCATCGAATCAAGAACAAGAACAAACAAAAAAACAGAGAGGGAAAAGATAAGAAAAACTACCCAAGCTCAACAAGCCGACGGCGAAGAGGACGAGGATCAAGGTCCTCAATCGCAGTCGCTTACCACAATCATCATGGCCAGCCATTGAGAAGACTTTTTGAGAGGAGTAAGAAGAAGCGGCTACTATGCGCGAAAGGAGGAAATAAACCCTAAATCTTGGAAAGTAGAATGACTCTCGGCATAAGCAAGGAGTACGGTTTTATAGAAGGAAAACTGGAAGCCGGGCAGTTCACATTCCACGACGCCGAACATTAAGGGCACGATTTACCTCCACAATGCGCATTATTAAGGGCAAAAACGAAATGGTTAATCCCCATGATGTTCGGGTATTAAGGCAAGCGAGAAGATGAAATGGTTGGTATTCTACAAAAGCGTAGAAACATAAATCTGCATCAAAGGGACTACGCAAATGAGGAAACAACTCTATCGCGAAAAGCGAAGAAACAACAACACCGCTCAAGAACAGACTTAAGCAAAATAAAACGCCGCTTGCTGAAGAACAGAGTCGATGAAGAAACAACCCTGCTTCAAAAGCGCACCGGGCAAAATAATATTACTTGCTTCAAAAGAGCATAAACAGATAAAGAAACAACCCTCGCTTCAAGAGCGGGATCGGGACAAAGGAAGAGAAAATAAATATATTATTATTCACAAGGAAACATCCAAGAACAAGTTATCCTCACACAGGAGAAGCGGGGAGGGGTTCATCCCCAAGTTCTATACGATCAACTAATTTATTTACAAGATCGGAACAAGTCGACTTCTGCAGAACTCACTTCGCTTGATATTCATCGAAGGATTTTCATCGCCTAACCTATCTAAAGGAGTTAGAGGAGAAACAACCCGAATTGGCCCAAAAAGATTACTCACACAAGTGCGAAGAGTACTTTTTAAGAAGCCATAAAACCAAGTAGGGATTTGAGGAGCAAAAGTTTTGAAATCTACTTGCTCGTCACCCTCGTAACCTATAAAGGAAAAAAAAAATATAACTAAAAGAAGCCCAAAGCGCTTTGAAATTAGGCATTGGCCGCAAAAGCTGATCCTTCAAAGACTGAATGGTAGTAATTGCCTGAAAAATATCTCGGCCAGCATCCTTTTGCATCTGCCTGACTACAATTTGATCAGCAACCCGATGGCGATAAGAATCAAGAAGACTCCTTACCTTTTGGGCCTATTCTTCAGAAGATTTAACAACTGTCTTCAAATGACGAACCTCCTTAGATAGACTCTCATTACTCTGAATAGCAGCTATTTAACAAGAGAGAAATTCAAGTCAAAACAAAAAAAAATAAAGAATGATACAAAAGTGTAACACCCTAAAATTTGCCTCTTTGAAAGTAGAGCTAAAATGATTTAATTTTCAATTTTTGTGCTCATGAAACATAGGAGAAAATAGTTTTCAATAAACTAAAATCAAATATAAGGATATAGAAACATGTTGAGTGCATTTATGCCGTTGCATAATGTTTTTGTAGTGAATGATCTTTGCTAAAACAAATCAAAACATGATTTGAATTTGGATTGAAAATGGTTTCTAATCTAAATATCTAAATAAAAGAAAAGGCTTTCTATTTGCCTCCCTCCTTCGGCCCATCATGGCCAGGCCACTGGCGCCTCTCCGTTGTGCACATGGTGCCCAGCAGCCCAGCTAGCAGCAAGCCCAGGCAACAGGTGCTCGTCCTTCCTCCGTCCGTGCTCGAGTGGAGCACGTCCAACCCAAAATCTCGATGCTGATATCCTCTGGATTTCCTACGTGAATACCCCTGCCATCCATATTAAACAAACCTAATACTATCTTGCCGAGACCACGTTTTGCATCTACATAGCCACCTTGCCATTGATTGGCCGAGTGCACTCACCGGATATTGTCTAGCCTGCAGCCAACGACGGTAGCAGCTGTCCACACCGGAGTTTTGCGCTGCCGATCCGGACACCGCGTCGCTACCGCAAGCACGCCGTCTGCCGCTTGCCGTCGGTTGCGACCCTGCCGATCGACCCGCATCCAGGAAGCCGTTGCGGCCGCCTGTCGATCTGTACGTCGTGGTCGTTCGATCGATCTCTGTCATCAAGAAGCCCCGTTTGAGTTTGCCAAGTTCCTTCCCGCGTGTATTTTTCTGAATCCCGGTGAGGCTCTAGGCCTATATATCTCTTGTTCGCTGACGGGAACTCGATCGTCAACCACGTGAGAAAGCTGCGCCGGAGTAGAGTTCAATACATGTTGCCGACGGTCTCCTAAGCTGTCCCATTGCGGCCAACATTGATCCCATCACCCGTATCCGTGAACGCGTGCACAGCGAGGTGAGGTCCTTACCGTTTACTGTCTTGTTCTCTACTTGTCACACAAGCCGCCTACCGATCTTCACAAGCTAGCCAGCAAACCCCGTGTATGCCTGTACGTATCCACATTTATGCAAGCACAGTGCAGCATCCGTTCGTTAATTGATATAATTTTCTTAGCTTGAGCAGAGCACGTACCTATACTAAACTCGGATCGATGCTCTCACATGTCATTTTGTTTTTGCAAGCTAATCTTTAATTGGCAAAAGGATAGCAAAAATATTTATAAATAATTTATAGCTACTCTTAACTCAATTTTAAACCAAAAATTTACAATTTGACTAATTTAAAATTATTTTCCTTCATATGGTTTTGATTAATTAAAATAAAACTAGTATTCTTTTCGCATCTATGTGTTCATAGCAACACGTTGATTAGTTTTAAAAATCTTTTCTTTGATTGATGTATTATTCTAATTATAGATTTGTTTGCCATGCATGGTTGTTCTGGATGCTTTGTGTGGTGTTTAAGATCATGTTCAGTCGATCGGTGAGCTTTACGTGGTAATCAAGAAGCATATCTTTGGAGGATTTGAGTTCAGTTAGAAGAAAGGATCTAAAGTTTAAGGCAAGTATAGCTTGGGTGTTCTTTCTATGACCATGATCTTATGACTTGATTAATGTTTAAGCAACAAACGATAAAAATGATTTTTTAGCAACTTGAGGATTTATCTGTAAGAGAAGCTCCGGGATTGACAGTACAGCTATGGGGGTTATATGACTCTGACTTTAGCTCAGTATGAAGAATTCTTCTAGCTTGTTAGAGGTTACCCTTGTGGCGCAAATGGAGAAAAAAAGGGGCCGTGGATCCCCGGGACTGGTTGTATCATACTGGATCGACTATTAAAACCTAGCGGCCCTAACTTGTTAGACAAACCTTTGAAAGGCTTCGTAGTGAACCCTGCCGACCTTCCTTGGAAGTGGGTTAAGAGGCTGATCACCTCAGACGAAAGGATAAACCATGACTCACAAAAAAAGTGTACACCTTTGCGCTTGAGTTTATTAAACTAGTATACTAGCCTTGCTCAAGGACACGAGCGGCCTTGGAATCCTTACATTTAGATGATGACTTTTGATTGCTAACATACTCATTGTTTACTTGTTTAATGCTCTATATTATTTATGTTACTTGATCATGAATTTATGGGATCTATACTACCTTGTTGCTATATACTTGCGGAGTTCGACATGGACTCACTCTTGCTATTCTCCACACATCTCGCCAGAAGTTTAGGCTTGTGATCAACCAAGAAGTTTGTCTCTATGGAGTGGAGTTTACACCTAAAGATCGGAGTGTCTTTCCACTTTGTCTACTTTCTAAGGTTATATTCTTTGTATTAATTTGTTATATATTAAGCATTGTCTTTTGATATTACCCTATTTGTAGTTATATGTGAGATTTGACTTCCTGGGCTCACATATGGTGTGTATCTGGTTTTGTTCTTAAAACTAGGTGCTACAAAAAGAAAAAGGGATTAGTAACTTACTGGACATATCTTGTTTCAGAGACTCAATCTGAGATTAAGCCTCAAGCAAAGCCTTCTCCTTTTCAGAAGCTAGATACATTTGCAAAGTTTGGCGCTATTGCCTTTCCTTCAACAAATCCTCTCTTACTTTCAACAGCTCATTCTAAGCTGCCTCAAGTTTAGAGTTCAATCTTGTAGCAATGGCAATTTGCTCATGACCATACAGCAAATCTTGGTCTAAAAAAAAGACTTCAGAAGAAATATATCAAGTCAGAAAAGGAAGAATCAGGTACCAAAAGTACAAGTTACAAGCAATAAGAATAGCCTTACATTCAGAAGACCACCAAATTTAGTGGAAAATTCATCATAAGAGGATTTCAACTCCATCAACTGGCGTTCATAATTCAAATTCAAGTCATCAACACCTGAAAGACCACGAACCGGCGAAGAAGGCTCCACCCTCTCAAAATTACCCTGACTACTTGGCAAACTGGCAGTCAGGGTAGAAGAAACCAATGGTTGTGAAGAACTCCCCACAACTAAGGTCAAAGGTGCAACAGAAACCTCCCCAGATGCAGGCTTAACTCTGGGTAACTCCTCAACATCTAGAGGGAAATCAACAAGGTATCCTGTTAAATAAAATAAGAGAAGATCAGCCCACAAAGCATAGATAAACGAGTTAAAGGCCAGCATGCTCAGAAGAAGCCTCATGAGCAGTCACAGCTTCAACAACAGAAGAAGCAGGCCTACGGCGCAAAAAGAAGTCAGAACAAAAGAAGTTTACAAAAATAATAAGCCTCAAGGCAAAAGAAGCCTACTTTGTAGGACGTTTAAAACTACCCGGCCGCCTACCCTGAGAAACAACAAGGATTAAGAGGGAAGAAAGATCAACCTTCCCCGCAGGGGAAGGGGGCAAGTCCAACCCAAGGGAAGAAGAACCACCAGGGGCCTCAGACCGCCTATTACAAAGAAAGAACAACTCAGAAAGGGAGAAAGATCAAATTAAAAGAACTCGCAAGCAAGAAAGAATTTGCCGACGGACAAAGCAAGAAGAATAACATCATCATCATCATCATCTCCGAAACACCACCGAGAAAGGGAAATACCAATTAGAAAAATAAAGTCAAGAGCAACAGAAGCAGAATAATCAGTATATCTCACCTATGATAGTATTACCTGAAGGAGGTGGAGGAGAAGCAGAAGAAGGGCATAACTTCTTTGTAGAAGAATCAGAACCACCCAAATTTGATCTCTTCCGCCTAGATGTTATAATCATATTATCAATCCTCAGATCTAGAGTATATTCAATATAGGAAACCTGGCCAAAAGAAATCCCCGTGGAAAAAACTTCTGGCCCTAACCTTGGAGCAGAAGAAGAACCCTCAACTCCAGAAGGTATGACAAAGCGGCATCAATAGGAACAACAAGCTTGAAAGCCCGGCCATAACCCCGACATGAAGAAAAAAAAACAGAAAAAAATTACTCAAAAGATGCAAAAAAAAAGAGGAAAAGAAGACAAAGATAGAAAAATTACAAAATCCTTACCTCGGAGGAGGATTGGAAGCGTAATATTCAAGATCCGGTATCCCCCAAGCAAGCAAGGAACATTGGCAAGCATCTTATTAAGATGCTCATATACCTCAAATCAAAAGCTCGCCATTGACAATCCGAGAGGCATCACCAACACCTTCATATTCGAAGCCCAAATGCTCCCTCTCGCATCAAAGGTTGCACACGGCGACGAACAAAACTCGTGATAATACCATGACCAAATCGGACCCGGATTCTTTAAGGAATTGAATCCTTCGAAGAAGAGGTTTTATGGAAGAAACCTCAAGATCGATAAGCTTCGACCCCAATGGTTAGAATGATTGGGGGCGTAGAATAATCGAGAATCAAATAAAGAAGAACGCTTAGGGAGATAGAACCACTTATTGTTCCACTTAAGGGGGCCGATAAGCGAGAATTGGAAAAAATCAAGTTTTCTATCCTAGACAGTTGTAAAATACAACAACCTAGGGGAAGAGAAGCATCATTCACAAACTTCGGACAAAAGAAGTGGTGAAACAGAGACAAAGCAAGGAGGAATGCCAATGAACACCTCACGAGATGGGCAAAGGCAGCAAGAAAAAAAGAACTCCATTAGGAGTTAGATGATGAAGAGAAATCTGAAAGAAAGCAAGAAAATCAAGAAGAAAAGTAGAAGGGGAAAAGTCAAGCCAAATAGAACAAAATGCTTTGAAACATCACCATCCGGGTCGGAGTAGGAGCAGGAATAGGATGCTCGTGAGGCACCACATACCTAGAGAGGCTGCGATGATGAAGAAGACCTTGAGAACAAAGAAGCTCCATCTCCGCATCCATGGTCGTGTAAGTCGACCACTCTTTCTGCAAAGTGCACATCTTCAAAAAATCTAGATTCTCAATCCGATCAAGGGAAAAATCCTCATCTACCTTAGCACCCTTGCTAGCAGCAGCCCCTTAGACGTTTTTCTTCCCCATCTCAAAGGAACAGATCAAGAAAGAGCGGCGGCCGGAGACACGAGCAAGAAGCTGCGATAGCGGCGACGAAAAGAAAGAGCTCAAAAGCTAGGGTCTCGAAAACCTGAAATTGGTCGCAAACAGCCAGAGCAGGAGAAGTGAACAAACAAAATACGGAAGGACTATATAAGGTTCAGAAAAGGCCCATTAAGCCCGCTAAGCAACGGTTACAAGGGGCGTTTTCCAATTACGATCCACCAAGACGCAGCGAATGGAAGCCCACTACAAGTAAAAGGACACAAGTAAACCTAAAGAAACAACCCAGCAGACAGCCAAACAACCCAGAAGAGTGCAAAACAACCCGGAGACAAGCAGAAACAACCCTTGACATAAATTCTATATACAGTCACACAAAGATCGGTATAATATAAGAAAATACAGCAATATTACAATATAAGCGGACACACACACAATTACGACGATGCGAAAATATCAAATTTCCTTCTCAAGCAAAGATTACAAGGATACAATCATACAAAGAGATCCACTATAAAGCAAGTACACTTTCAGATTACACCAGATTTTACAAAAAAAATGACGGAACAAAGGCGGACATCGGCCAAAACATAAGTGTTGACGGTAAATACCGACATACTTTAACCGCCAACTATTATCCAAAAAGAGAGAATTATCATAGATATATTCACATATACCTTTACTATTGACCTATTTCCACTTGTATTGGAGAATTATTGATTTACTGAAATATACAAGAAATAGAGGAAAAGGTCACGAGAATATGCCTTCAGGCAAGGCGTATTTCAACAAAATAAGCAAAGCCCAAATCCAAGATGTCAACTGGGCTAACAACCCACAGGGGAGAGATCCAGAAGGAGAGAAGGACCAGTGGGCGAAGACTGGGCCCAAGGGGACCCACCCCTAGTGCGGCCGCACTAGGGTGCGGGTGCACCCCCAAGGTGGCCGGCCCAGCCCAATCTTCTGTGGCGGTTCCCTTGGTCGGTTGTAGAGGCGGTTTGGCTAGGCATTTACTCACCTCAGCCCTGGAACCAACCTCAAGCTAGTATAAGAGTAGGGGTGGAGCTCCTCATTTCACATAACACACACTACACTTCTCACTTGTACTCTCAAGTGTACCTCTCCACTTTTCTCTTTATTCTTAGTAGTAGAGGAGCAAGGCTCAACTTGTAAGAGGAGGAGACAACTTGGCTACTCTTGGTATGAATACTATTCTTTCCATTATGCTCTTTTTCTTTTTTTATCAATATAGCAATGTTCTAGAATTAGAGTATAGTTCTTATACTATGATCTTATTATGTTGACTAGGTAATAGTTTGTGTGATAGGATCATAGAACATAGAACTTCTAGTTCATATGCCTTGTTCATGATATGCTTGTGAGTTCATAGTGTTCATATCGTGTTCTTAGCATATAGAACTCTGTTCTTAACCGTTCATACACTTAGATGATTAAGAATAGAGTTGTGGGAGGGATGGTGGTTCATTGCACAACATCCAAGTTCTTTACTCGTTCATCCGTAGGGTGAGAGACCCGAGCGGGCTTGGGTAGCTGTTCTACATGTGAGCATGGTGCTCGGGTATAAGGGAGCCAGTGATTGCACTTCATAGTCCATGGTTGAGGTGGTAGACGGCAGGTGGTGACAGCCCTATCTGTCCCTTGTCATCCCCCACGTTCGGTTATGGTGTAGGAGTTTAAATTACCACTCATCTCATTGGCAGACCAGCGGCTGGTGGTCTTCTGATCCATCGCAAACACAACTCTATCTCTGACTTATGTATTTGTATGACTAACCACTTTCTAAGCATTAGCTGTATTAGGACCATTGCTCCCGTAGGATATTTATTTATTCTTTATTCTTTCATTCTTTATGCTTCCTCTATTTTCCCCACTTGAGAGGGATTTATCTATGTGTGTGTCCACTATCATGAAAACCGTATTGTTTACCCTTGTTATGAACATTGGTCTACCTTTCATATAAAGTATAATATACATGATTATGGTTTCATCCTAAAATCTACACTAGCCTTCCTTTGGGAAAATATAAATACGACACCTAGGAGTTCTCCGGGTTGAAATGTTGCAATGGTAATTCCGTGCGCTTGCGGATTAACATCCAAAACTGCAAAGGTTTACCGGATCACCGTTACCTCTTTATTGTAGATGGGAATATAGTTTTAGTACTAGTGTTAAGGAATGCTAAAAGTGCGCTGTATAGCATCTCCAAGGCACTAGCCGCTAAGGCTATAGTCTTAACGTTATTAGGGATACAACTCTCTTGACAGAGGTAAGAATAGTCTTGGTATGCCATGGTGCCCGTGCCAGGCTATTCTGAAACTATCATCGGAGGTGTATCGCTAGTAGCAGTAAAGGGAATAACTGGTGAGGTGTGCCCCAGTGTCATGGCTGATCCAGTGATATGGTAGCTGAGGTACACCACTCCAAGCATTTCTTACTCATTGCCGGGGATAGATTTTCCCTCTATTCTCGATAATGATGTTAAGAAATATCAACCGCATTTCTAGCGTTGTTACCGGGGGTCCAAACACGGTGATGCGCTAAGAAATGCCAACAAATATTTCTAGCGCCGTTCTTGGGGAAGGCTAGGAAAGATTTTATATGAAAACATAAACTTGGATAATATACTTATGTAAAAGTAGAATTTGTTCATACAGGATAACTTTTCTTATTTTCTCTTGTTGTGGATGAAAACAGATAGTGTATGACTAGGTTCGATCTACTGGAAAAGTTCACCAGCAATCCAGAGGTTATCTTAAAAAAGACTCGGTCCCATACCGTTTCTTCTTCAAGTACTCCACCGACAACTGAACCAGTCACTTCCGTACCCAAGAGATCACCGCTATGGCCGGAAAGTCACTCCGCGAGTACTCTGTCCCCAATGTTGCCAACGTACCCACTGGGCCCGCTGTCAACCTTGGTGACAAGAACTTTGAACTTTGCACCGGTCTCATCACTATGGTGTAGGCAAGCACATTACGTGGCTTGCCGAGTGAGGACACCAATGCTCATCTCCAACGGTTTACGGAGGCATGCGACACCATCGTCATAAAGACATCGCACCCGGAGGCTATCCGCCTCCGCTTTGTTTCCCTTCCCCTCACGGGAAAGGCGAAAATTGATGGTTCTACAAGGACCGGGAAGCTATTGACACCTGAGCCAAGTGCTCGGCGTTCCTCGTGAAGTTTTTCCCTCCGGGCAAAACAAGCGCCCTTAGAGGGAAGATCACATCGTTCCAAAAAAGCGACTTGGAGAACATCCCCGAAGCATGGGACAGCCGCAAGACTACATTCAAGCCTGCCCACACCATGGGATGGAAGATTGGATGATCCTGTAAACCTTCTATGAGGTGTTAATCCCCATGTCGAGGGGCCATCTGGACACTGCAGCTGGAGGAGCATTCCTCTCCCTCACCATCACTGGGGCAAAAGCCCTAATCGAGAAAATTTTGTCCAACCAAGGATGGGGGGAGGAAAGGTCCCAGTCACAAAAACAAAAAGGCATGCATACTGTCAAGGAGGCAGATATGCTTGTCACAAAAATGGACATTCTGCTCAAAAGACTGGATGAAACGGCCCACGAAAAAGATGCCATGAAGAAGGGCTATGTCCAGGCTATAGACTCACACATAACGTGTGAAGTCTGTGGCAATATTGGCCATTCGGAGAATGACTGCCCTGAAACCCGTGAAGAAGCCGCCTACATCAATAATAGCGAAGAATCGGGTATCGCCAACAAAATAATGACGGATGGAACAATCAACCCCGCCAACAAGGAGGTAATTCGAACTTCAATTCAAATTATAATTCGAATCAACCTTCCTTGAAAGACTTGGTATTAGGCCAAGCAAAAATAAATGAAAATTTAAATAAAAAGTTATCTTTTAATGATAAAATATTTGAAAACTTAAATACAAAAATAGAAAACCTTTCCTCTGCTGCTAAAAACCAACTGAGCTTTAATAAAATGCTAGAAACTCAATTAGCTCGGATATCTGGCTGCTCTACCATCTAACTATGAGAAGAATAAATTACATGTAAACCCCTTGAAAAAGTAAATGCGGTGACCATGAGGGGTGGTAAGTCCACTCGTGATCCCCCTTACCCCACTAACAAAGCAGCAGAAAAAGCTCAAACACCGCCCATGGAAGAAATATCGGAAGAAGACCCAGAGGAGACTACTGAAGAAGGAAAAACGACATCCAAGGATTATGTGGATACATCATACTTGCCCTTTCCCACAAGATAAAAGACAAAAGTTGTGGATGAGCAGTTCATGAGCTTTGTTGAGATGATAGAGAAGATACATGTAAGCGTCTCACTTATGGATGTCTTACATGTGCCCTCCTACGTCAAATACATGAAAGATATCATCCATAACAAGCGACCATTACCCACCATAGAAGTTGTCAAGTTAACAGAAGAATGTAGTGCAGCCATACTCAACCACTTACCAGAAAAGAAGAAAGATCCTGGGTGCTCCACAATCACATGCTCCATCGGAACCTAGAAATTTGACTCAGCCCTCTGTGACCTAGGAGCAAGTGTTAGTGTCATGCCCAAAGATGTCTTCGACAAACTCAACTTCACTCACCTTACACCCACATCAATGCAACTACAGCTAGCAAATTTATCACGATGCTACCCAGCCGGGATTGCAGAAGACATCCCAGTTAAAATAAGAGGATACTTTGTGCCCGTAGACTTTGTAGTGCTGAACATGGAATCTAATGTTGATGATGATCATAATGATGATGATATTGATAGCTGGAATAAACCTGATATGGTTATTAATGTTTGTATATAATCAAGTGATTGTTTAGTACAGTGCTAATCTAGATGAAAGGTTGATTAATAATAATCTGTTGCTAGAATAATAAAATGATACTCTCATATCACTTATGCTTTTATGCAAAATATTGTCAAGCTAGCCCCACTTATATAAAGCCTTGCATACTCCTTGGTGTCACTTTATTTCTGGTTTATGACGGGTAAGTCTAGCTGAGTACATTCTCGTACTCAGGGTTTATTCCCACTTGTTGCAGGTTGTGATGTATCATGGCTACTGCAAAAATTGGATGGCTCCTACCATAGCGGTGGAGTATGATCATGGGCATGATCCTTCTTATATCTCTTGTCTCTATTGCTTTTGTTGGAATTGACGTTGGTACTGGCATATATTTGAAATTGATTTCAATTACTTTGTTTCCGCTACTTTTGAACTTATGTTGTAATAATTATTTTGCACTCTGATGTATAATGAACTACTTGTGAAAAAAGATGTAACAAGTGATTTGTTTCGTTGAATCAGTATTTATCTTGGCTTATATGTTGGTTGGTTTGAAGTTCTTCGTGATTTCAGTGGACTACGGGATTATATGGGCTCAAGTGTGAAAATTTAGTCACTTCGGTGATTGTTTTTATACTTGTGCTCTTATAATTTGGACGGTTCTGTTACACCTAGTGTCATCATGCTCCAGTAATAAAAGGTAACATATTAAAGGTAAGTGGTCATCATTTCCTCTTGATCTTGGAGTACACATCATAGCACCATTCTATTGATCTCAATCTTAACTAAATGAGCTCAAATATGATATATCTTATTTTTGGAAGATGATAGTCATCATGTTAATCTTGATAACTTATAAAGATGCACAATCCTTCCATAGGTTAAGTAACTCCACTCCTTTATCTCATAAGCTTAAATGCCATATTTATACTTTTGATATTCTTACCCAAGATGTAAATTAACAATATGAAAAGACATCAATCTTATTGTGCCTAAGGTTAGAGAATGAATAAATTTCTGGTTCTGTTGGTGTTTTCTCACCAATAGAGCCCATGCACTTGATCTCTACCTTGTCTTTATGAGCAGAATACACTTCAAGCAAAGTGTGGGGAGATTTCCCAAATTCTACAAGTGGAAGTTCTCAATCAGTAATAATGATGCACATAAGATTAGCTTCAATATGCTAATAAAAAGAAAGGAAGAAGGTGGCACCACCATTGAAAGCGCCACTAGTGGAGACACCACCTCAATCCTCATCCTTAAGAGAAAACTGAAGTATTCAATTAATGAACCACTGTAAGGAGGAGTCCAGTTCGAAGGACTCAAAACATCGAACCCTCGCCGTGAGGTAACATTGGTAGTTATCCATATTTACTTTCTTATATTGCATGGTTTATTTTCTTTTTAGCATGTTTACTTTTTTGCACTATTACTGCATCAAGAAAAATAAATAAATAAATATTCATTTATCTTGTATCATAAAAAGCCCCATGTGAGAATCCCTTGCGGTATAGAGGCCTACAGGAGTTGTCACTGTGGTGGCATAAAAATAAAAAAAATATCATGCATACATGTTTTGCTTTTCTGTATACAAAAATAGAAAATCCAAAAATATTAGATAAGCATCCTGCTGTAACCTTACCACTTGAAAAATATTTCTCAAGCTCCATAACACCTAATCCTCGAAACGGCTAACCACAAACTGTTTTATCCTAATCCATTCCACAAGTTTTGGTATTTTGTGAGGGCTTTTTGCAGGATGGCTTCAAGAGCTAGTTACCCAGGCGCCCTCATCTTCACTCCTCACTGTACACCTTCTCGACATATAGTTACCCACCGAGTGAAGAAAGTACCTTCTCGAGAGATGAGATCGAGATGTCTCTGGCAACACTTGCTCTCATAAGCATGAGCTCCTCCGTGAGGATCACTTATTTTCAATGCTCAACCACGACAACAACTAGCTTGGGGAAGGCATCCCCTAGTTATCGGGTAAGTATACCTATGCGATTATTGAGTCTATTTTATAGTCATAAAATACCAAAAAATATGTGGGCACATGAAGGTCCACGTCTGTAGTCTTTTATGAGTCCATTAGTCTAAAATAAATAAAAAGATGAATAATAATTAAAACCAAACAAAGATACTTTAGCTAGCTCTTAAGGTATGGTCATAGTGTGTGTCTATAGTCCTGTCTAGTTGTTAAGACTCAAATAAAAAACTGAGGAACAATAAATTTTATCTTGGAGATGATGAATAGTTGCTCTACCGTAATTCCTTTCAAGTGCCTAGTTTTCAACCTTAAATTCTCCCGAGTTTTGGGTACAACTGTTTTGATATAAGAATTTACTCTGAACCTGAAACTTGTGGAGGCATATGCTTGAGCTAAGTCTAAGTGATTGAGGGATATGATATGAGAAAGTCTGAGCTGCTATTTATTTTATTCCTAGCAATACTAAGTTCGGAGATTTATCTTTTAAAAATTGAAAACCTTTCATGATGAGCTCTTGTATGATAAAGTTTGAATTCCTACCAAAGCCATATATGATATACATTTAGACTAGGGAAACCTTTGCTCATTCATGCTTTGCTTGCTTTGCATTGAGTTCATCAACCTTTGTTGTATACCTTATGAGAGTCTTGTCATGCTTTTAAAATCAAGATCACATACACACTCTATCCACATATGCATTACTCCTACTCTGGGGTAAGCGCAACTATTTTTCACTTTCATCCAGATCCACCTCAAAATTGTTTTTCTCCTACACTGGGAGTAAACACCAAAAAAAAATACTATACCCCATAGGACAACTCCTGTTTAAATGCTCCAAGTTCCTATCGTTATCTCTCTAATCAGTTTGTATTTAAAGGAATGCATGTGGCTATGCAAAAGAAAAAGTATTGAAAAAAGAGAGAAGAGGGAGTAAAAAAACGGACAAGTGTCCAAGCATCTAAACAATGGGTACATAGATGCCCACCTCCCTAAAAAAAGAAGAAAGAAAAAAAGAAAGAGAGAAAAAGAAGAAGAATAAAGATAGCCCATGTTTTCCTGCGAAAGTTCTAAGTCCAAGAGAGATTTATTTTCAGAGAGCAAAAGTAGAATTAGGTTTAGCCACCATATATTCACCTATCCACCATATTTCATACACATGCACATCTTGGTTTGATTGTATGACTTTACTCTCTTTGGATCCATTGTTTGACTTTACAATATATGCATTGCAAGTATGTTCATCCTTGTTTTAATGCCACTCCTATGAGCTCCACTATAATCGTTAGTTGTAGGAAGGCATGACATCATTAATGCCTCAGTGAGATCCACAAATATCACATATAATAAGAGACCTGAGGGTGTCATACAATTAAGCTCTGAGTTTTATTTTGAAAACTTATAAGAACTTCGGCATATTGGTTGAGTAAAGAATTAGAGACATAGTGCTTGACTTGATTGTTCTATCTTTCAATTGCTCAAGACCCATGTGAAAGTTAAAGAGCTCCATAGCTACAGGTAAAATGAGTAAGTTTGAAAGTTAGAGCAGTTTTGTCTAATCCAGAGGAGAATTTCTGTTTGAAAGCATGTGTACTTTTGAGGAGTGAAAGTATTGTAGCAACTCCTGATTCAAGTTTAGTAGTTAGGCTTTGCTAAGGGACTAGCAAAGGGTAAGCTTGGAGGAGCTTGTTGACGGTCATTAAACACCAAATATAATCATCAACTATTGCATAAAATAATATAAAATAGATTACAAAGCATAGTTGTAGGTTTTGATTCTAACGAGTTCCACGAGTTTTGGTATTCTCACTTGTGTTGCAGGAGTATGCAATTTTCCATCAAATAAAAGTATCTCAAATAAGAAATTGGACTGCACCATTGCAACGGGCTCATCGAGACGATCGAAACAGACATATCATTTGCTATATTTGGAGCCCAGAATCAAGAGATATCAACTCTAGATTGAAACATGCGCCATTGGGCCCTAAAAGGAGCAGGAAAACATACAAACGAAGCTGGGCCCAAGTGGGCTTGGGCCCAGGCTGGCCGGCATCTCCTCCCAGGCCGGTCGGCCTCCCCCTACGGCCTCTCATGCCCATCTTCTAGAAGCTTCTTCAACCGCCTTCAAGGATGCATCTTGACCGTACCTTAAGTCGGTTTGAGCAAAGGGCTCATGTTTCTCCCACTGGGCTATAAATACAGGGCCAGACCCCCCTCCCTGGGGGCACCACATTATTATGGAGATGTAGAGGCGTCCCTCGAATGGATGACCTCTCATCTCTAGAGAATTAGGGCTAGACATTTCAATGTAGTAGATTAGTTCTAGTTGGGAGTTAGGGAGAGTAGAGCTACGCCCCTGGTTCGAAGAGTCTTCGTGAGTCTTGGTATGTCTTTGTATTTATTCTTTATAAGACTTATGCTTTAATATATATATTTATCTTCTCTATTTACTTTATGCCTTTCATATTATGTTTAGTATAGTTGTTATATCTTGGCATGGGATCTCCGCTCGTATTGAGTGCTCTGGTTATCATATGTGATTAGAGTAGTAATCTTTAGTGTAGACATGGTGTCTAGGCTAGGGTTTACCTGAGGTTGCGCTCAATCCCACGGTTAGTTGTGGTAGCCCCAGAGGTGACAGCTCTGTTAGGCCTTCATATTCCACCACGTTCAGGTTGATGTTTCATAGAGCTTTTGGCAGCCTTCCCCAACTACTTTCTTCTCAGTCTTATTCGATAGTTGGAAAGGTACTGCTGCTCCAAAGTGCTATTGTGTGATTGCTATATCTATCCATGAATTTGTTATCAACAACAACAACAACAACAACAAAGCCTTTTATCCCAAGCAAGTTGGGGTAGGCTAGAGATGAAACCCAAGAGAGACGGGAAAATGGAAGACACAAAAGAGCACCACGACGTAAAAAGAGGTCACGGTTCAGGCACGTTGATTGCCGCCTCAAGCGCTCCTGTCCAAAAACTAAATCCTTAGAGATATTCCACTCCTTAAGGTCTCTCTTAACTGCCTCGTCCCAAGTCGGTTTAGGTCGACCTCTACCGCTCTTTACGTTATCGGCCCGCTTGTAACCCCCCACTACGCACCGGCGCCTCGGGAGGCCTCCGCCGGACATGTCCAAACCACCTCAATCGGTGTTGAATCAATTTCTCCTCCAATGGTGCCACCCCAACCCTATCCCGAATATCGTCGTTCCGAATTCTATCCCTCCCCGGTGTGCCCGCAAAAACCAACGCAACATACGCATCTCTCGCCACACTCAATTGCTTTGGACATGTCGCCTTTTTGTGGGCCAACACTCGGCTCAAGACCGTATAACATCGCCGGGCGAATCGCCGTCCTATAGAATTTACCCTTCAGCTTCGAGGCACCCTTTTTATCACAAAGGACGCCAGAAGCTTGGCGCCATTTCAACCAACCCGCTGCAATTCTGTGGCTGACGTCTTCATCTATGTCGCCATCCTTTTGTAACATCGATCCTAAATACCGAAAAGTATCCTTCTTGGCCACCACTTGCCCATCTAGGCTAACGTCTCCCTCCTCGTGCCTAGTCGCGCTGAAATCGCACCTCATATACTCGGTCTTGGTCCTACTAAGTCTGAACCCCTTCGACTCTAACGTGTGTCTCCATAGTTCTAACTTCCTATTAACCCCCCCCCTCTTGTCATCCACTAGCACCACATCGTCGAAGAAAGAGCATACACCAAGGGATATCACCTTGTATGTCCCTTGTGACCTCATCTAACACCAAGGCAAATAAATAAGGGCTCAATGCTGACCCCCACGATGTAGTCCTATTTTAATTGGAAAGTCACCGGTGTCGCCATCGTAAGTTCGGACAAACGTCACCGCATCCCCTCGTACATATCCCTAATGAGGGAAATGTACTTAGTTGGTACTTTGTGCTTTTCCAAAGCCCACCACATGACATTCCTCGGTACTTTGTCATATGCCTTCTCGAGGTCAATGAAGACCATGTGCAAGTCCTTCTTCTGTTCCCTATATCTCTCCATCAAGCTGTCGTAAAAGGAAAATCGCCTCCATGGTCGACCTACCGGGCATGAACCCAAACTGATTTTGGGTCACACTTGTCACTCTTCTCAGGCGATGCTCGATGACCCTCTCCCAGAGCTTCATTGTATGACTCATCAACTTAATCCCGCGGTAGTTCGTACAACTTTGAACATCACCCTTGTTCTTGAAGATAGGTACTAATATACTTCTCCTCCATTCTTCAGGCATCTTGTTAGATCGAAAAATGAGGTTAAAAAGCTTAGTTAACCACACTATCGCTCTAGTGCCTAAGCATCTCCACACCTCAATGGGGATACCATCGGGGCCCATTGCTTTGCCTCCCTTCATCCTCTTCAAAGCTTCCCGATCTACGCCTCCCGGATTCTCCTCACAAAGCGTCTGTTGGTATCGTCAAATGAGTCGTCCAACTCAAAGGTAGGACCCTCATTCTCCCCATTAAACAACCTTTGTCGAAGTACTCTCTCCATCTATCCTTGATCTCCTCATCCTTCACCAGAAGTCGATCTGTCCCATCCTTGATGCATTTGATTTGGTTGATGTCCCTTGTCTTCCTCTCGCGGATCCGAGCCATCCTATAAATGTCCTTCTCCCCTTCCTTCGTGCCTAGCCGCCGATAAAGGTCATCATACGCCTGACCTTTTGCTACACTCACCGCTCGCTTTGCAACCCTCTTCGCTATTTTATAGCTCTTGATGTTGGCTGCACTCTTGTCATGGTGGAGGCGCTTAAAACACTCCTTCTTCTCCTTAATAGCCTTTTGCACCTCGTCATTCCACCACCAGTGTCTTTTCGCTTCCCGTTTGGCTCCCCTACTCATGCCAAATACTTCCGAAGCCACCTTCCGAACACATGTTGCCATCCTTAGCCACATGTCATCTGCATCTTCTCCTTCTTCCCAAGGCCCCTCGCTTATCATCCTCTCCTTAAACGTTTGCGCTGCTTCCCCTCTAAGCTTCCACCACTTCGTTCTCGCAATCTTGGCCCGTTTGTCCCGGTGGACACATACCCGAAAGCGAAAGTCCGCCACCACAAGCTTGTGCTGAGGGACAACACACTCCCCGGGTAACACCTTACAATCAAAGCAAGCATGTCTATCCTCCCTCCTTGCGAGGATAAAGTCGATCCGGCTCGAGTGCTGTCCCACTACGAAAAAGTCACTAGATGGGATTCCTTCTTCCTAAAGAAGGTGTTCGCTATCAACAAGCCGTAGGCCGACGCGAAGTTCAAAACATCCTCCCCCTCTTGATTCCTACTACCATACCCGAACCCCCCATGCACCCGCTTGAAACCTACATTAGTCGCACCCACATGGCCGTTGAGGTCTCCTCCTATGAAGAGTTTCTCGTTGATAGGCACGGTATTAACCATGCTATCTAGGTCTTCCCAAAACTGGTTCTTGGTGTTCTCGCTAAGACCTACCTGAGGGGCATAGGCACTGATCACATTCAGGACCAAATCTCCAACTACCAACCGGACAAGGATGATCCGATCGCCTTGCCTCCTAACATCAACTACTCCATCCTTAAGGCTCCTATCGATCAAGATGCCTACACCATTCCTACCCGATGTTGACCCCGTGTACCAAAGTTTGAAGCCAGTATCCTCCACTTCCTTCGCCTTCTGGCCCTTCCATTTAGTCTCCTGAACGCATAGAATATTTACATGCCTCCTAATTGCTGCATCGACTAGCTCTCTTAACTTTGTTATATAGAACCAAAATAATAGAGAAGTATTTAGGAACCTTGAGCTCTCCCGTTGTCCTCTCACTTTAGCTACCTACTCTTTTATCATAGAATTCTCCTGTGTGCCTGTGTCATTTACGCAAAACTCCTATCATTTATTATTTACCCCCTACTCTAGTCTAGTTGGTGTACTAAGTTAGTAGATACATGATGGTGAACTATCAATGTCTTTATCCATTGTTTCCTAGTGGTAAAATATAAATAACGATACCTGAAATACTCCCGGTAAAATGCTACAATGGTTTTCTGTGTGCTTGTGGAATCCTTCATATTTTAGTTGTGCATAAGAAATACCAACAATGCCCGACAAGCCTTCTATGCCCCTCCCAGTAGATCACACTTTGCCCGCTCGGTTTGGCACACCGCAAGCACTTCCATGTCGACTACGTCCAACTTCATCGTGGCCGATTTCAATGGTGTTTACCACGCAATACTTGGCAGGACTGCCCTCACCAAGTTCATGGCTGTACCGTACTATGGCTATCTTGTCCTCAAGTTGCCAAGCTAGCAGCAGGTATCCCCCTCCCCTCCGCGGCAATGTCCTCATGGCTCACGCATGCGAGACAAGTGCGTTCGCCGCTGCCGAGGCCGAAGAAGTTAAAGCACGCATGGAGGAAGCTACCTTCTAGCTCAGGACTTCAAAGCCAGCAGAGCTCGAGCCTCCAGTCAAGCAGCACCAGCGCCCTGAAGAAATTACCAAGGCAAACAAGAAGGTCAATATAGTCCCCGGAGATCCCACCAAGACGGCGATGATCGGGGCCAACCTTGACCCCAAATAGGAAGACGCGCTCGTCTGTTTTCTGCAGGAAAACATAAGCGTTTTTTTGCGTGGAAACCTGCTGACATGCCCGGTGTCCCTAGGGAACAGTCGAGCACTTCCTTAATGTCTCCGAGACAGCCAAACCAGATCAAGCGAAGCTACGACGATTCGCTCGGGGACAGGAAGGAGGCAATTAGGGCAGAGATAACCCAACTCTTAGATGCCGGCTTCATTAGAGAAGTGTACCATCCGGATTGGTTAGCAAATCCAGTCCTTGTACGCAAAAAGAATAATGAATGGAGGATGTGCGTTGATTACACCGATCTCAACAAACACTGTCGAAAAGACCCCTTTCTGCTCCCTCGCATCGACGAGGTGGTCGACTCCACCGTGGGTTGCCAATTGCTTTCTTTCTTAGATTGCTACTCGGGCTATCACCAGATTGCCCTCGCTTTAGATGATCAGGAAAAGACATCGTTCATAACCCCCTTCGGTGCTTACTGTTATACGGCCATGTCGTTCGGCTTAAAAAACGCTGGTGCAACATACCAGCGCGCCATACAACAGTGCCTCGAAGTGGAGATCTGTGACGGACTGTGCGAAGCATACATCAACGACGTGGTGGTGAAAACGAAAGAGGCCTCGACTCTTATCGATGACCTTGATAGGACCTTCAAGGCCCTAAATGTGTTTCAATGGAAGCTCAACCCGAACAAGTGCGTATTTGGTGTTCCCTCTGGCGTGCTTCTCGGTAGCGTGGTTAGCCAAGACGGCATACGTCCTAACCCTGAGAAAGTCAAAGTCGTGCTAGATATGAAGCCTCCCAAATACGTCAAAGACATCCAAAAGCTAACAGGATGCATGGCCGCCCTTAGCAGGTACATATCCCGACTTCGGTGACAAGGGCCTTCCCTTCTTTCGTTTGCTCGAGCAAAGGAGAAGTTCATATGGTCCGAAGAAGCCGATGCCGCCTTCAACGAGCTCAAGACCTATCTATCCTCACTTTGCCCGTCCTCACGGCACCCACGAGGGGCGAGCACACGCTACTCTACATTGCCGCCACCGACAGTGATCGGCACCATCCCGGTGGTCAAGCGCGCAAATAACCGAAGTTCGTTCATCCCGTCTAGCGACCAATATACTACATCAGCGAGGTACTCAACGAGACCAAACAGCGATATCCGCATGTCCAAAAGCTCCTTTATGCGATCCTAGTCACTAAAAGGAAGGTCTCGCATTACTTCCAGCAGTACCGCATCACTGTGGTTACCGAGTACGTGCTTGGGGACATCTTGCGCAACAAGGACGCCACCGGCAGAATTGTCAAGTGGGCGATCGAGCTTAGCCCTTTTCAGCTCGGATTCCGCAGCCGATGTACTATAAAGTCTCAGGCCCTGGCCGACTTCTTGGTCGAATGGATGGACATAACGTTACCCGTATCTGATACGGTTGAAGAACAATGGAAGATGTACTTCAATGGCTCGCTAAATATAGGTGGCGCAGGAGCCGGAGTCTTCTTCATAGCACCTTCCGGGGGTCAGCTGCGATACGTTCTGCGTATCCACTTCAAAGCTTCCAATAACGCCGTCGAATATGAGACTGCATTGCATGGACTTTGCATCGCTATTGAGCTTGGCGTCAAGCGGCTTCTCGTCTACGGTGATTCGGCCCTGGTCATTAATCGAGTCAACAAAGATTGGGACTGCACCAACGAAAAGATGGATGCCTATGTGACCACGATCCGCAAACTTGAAGACAAATTCTATGGCCTTGAGTTCATCCATGTGCCCCGGGCAGAGAACCAAGCAGCTGACGAATTATCCAAATTAGGATCATCCCGGTCAGAAGTCCCTCATGGAGTCTTCGTTCATGACCTGATTACGCCATCCATTCATGAAGGAAAGCCAGACAAAAGGCAGTAGTCTCCTGAGCTGTTACCTTCACCAAATCCTGACGCACAGCCACCGCCTAATCCCGGCACTTCTCATATGGTGGCTCTAGTTAGTAAACGGGTCGACCAGTCTTTAGGTCCAGACAACATTCCGGAGCTCGACCACCAGCCTAGACTCAACGGCGACGCGACCGGTCAGTCGGACGGCCAACCTGAGGCTCTTCCATCAGACTGGAGGTTGCCTTTCATCCAGTACCTCACCAACAAGGCAGTGCCAGACGATAAGAATGAAGCAGAGCGTCTTGTCCGTCGAAGTCGCAACTACATGTTAGTTGACGGCCAGCTTATGCGCAAAAACGCGAAGGCTGAAATACTCCAGAAGTGCATTACACCGGAGGACGGCGTCGCTCTACTAGGCAAAATCCATTCTGGCACATGCGGTAACCATGAGGCATCACGGACGCTGGTCGGTAAGGCTTTTCGCGCTTTGGTTTCTACTAGCCCGATGATCGTGGGCGATGCCGAGCACTTAGTTCGACACTTTGCAAGAACTGTCGGTTCTTCGCCAAGCGATTCATGTCCCCGCACATGAACTCCGCATTTATTCCGATCTCTTGGCCCTTTTCATGCTTTGGGGACTCGACATGATCGGACCATTTAAAAACAGCACCAGGCGGTTTTAAATATGTTTATGTCCTCATAGACAAGTTCTCCAAATGGATCGAGTACAAACCCCTAGTCAAGGCAACCGCAAAGAAGGCTTTGGAGATGCTTAATGATGTCATTCACCGTTTTGGCATCCCTAACAAAGATTATTACCGACCTCGACAAAGACGTTCACGGGGAAGTCACTTCGGGATTTCGTGATGACTTGTCCATACAAGTCAAATGCGTGTCATTGCTCACCCACGGGCCAACGGACAGGTCGAGAGCGCTAACGGCATGATCATTGACGCCCTGCACAAGCGTTTATTTCGCGAAGATGGTCTATATCCAGGGCGATGGTTGAAAGAACTACCAGCTGTGATCTAGGGCTTGCGTACCCAGCCCTGTCGCAGCACGGGTGTCTCCCCGTACTTTATGATATTTGGCTCTGAAGCTATACTACCAGCCGAGGTCGCTCACCGGTCTCCCAGGGTCGAGTATTTCAACGAAGATGCCTCGGATGAACCACGGGGAGCTCGATATCAACGCCTCGGAGGAACGACGCCTTGACACGTGCGTTCAGAACGCTCGGTACTTGGCTAGCCTGCGTCGTTACTATAACCGCAATGTCAAAGATCGCTTTTTCGTGGTCGGCGACCTGGTGCTCCGGCGCAAGTAGAAGACAGAAGGCCTTCACAAGCTGTCCTCTCATTGGGAGGGGCCATTCATGATAAAGGCAGTCACTAGGCCTACATCTTACGGGCTCGCACTTTAGATGGCATCAATGTACCCAGCTCACGGCACATCGAGCGACTTATAAGATTCTACCCTTGATAGGCGGCACAGAATAAGATATGTATCTTTTCTTTTCTTTTGTATTCAGTCAAAGTTAATAAAGTTTGGTTCATGATTCACCTCTTTCGTGCAAATATTTTATCTGTAAAACATACTTCTCAATAAGCCGTATTGTCTAATGCTCCGAAGCGAAACAATCGAGCGAGCCTTTGTCTCTAGTTTCTCCGATCACGTGTTACGGCTCCGAGCCACAGAGCACAGGAGATACTAGCAGTCGCTCTCTAACGGTACTAGGGTCCTAAGCGTTCCGGCAATAGTGCTGTTCCATAGAGGTCACCTAGTCACCTAATGAGCTGATTCGCTTCAAAGGATGCTACACGACTACACGCATATGAACCTCTTTAAAAACTAAGCGAGTCTCATACTCGTTTATCGCTTCAACTTGACTTAAATTAATTGCTTGTTGTGAACTCGCTGAAGTTTCATAATTTTAACCTACGTTGTTTATGTTGTTTTTTGTAGTTCTTTGTGTTTACCTACCACGAGCATTACAGTTAAGAGTTCCTAGCTCTAATTTAGTCAATGGTATTGCAAATATCATTATACGGATAACTCCAAGTAAATAGCCAAACACTCGGTACAGGCCGAGCACAACAAACAAATGTATATGTACATCAGGCAGTTTCTCGTAAATTTACAAGGAGACGCTCAGCTACTCAAGAGGCCTGGCTTGATGATCCTTCGTTGACCAATTTGACGTTCGCATTACCCTTGATGCCGTGTCCCAAAAGCCAAGTCAAAGGTCATTAACTTCTTCTGGGCTGGTGTTGGCCGCTGCTCCTTCTTCAACCCTCTTGAGGCCGATATTTCGTCGACACCGGGTTCCTTGGTCTTGATCTGATTCATAGGTGGGTGAGAAGTGGCTACCATCTTCCTGCGGCGACAAGGATGGCAAACAAGATCCTTCTCAAATTTCAACTTGGGCAATCCTTGGATTAAGTCAAGTAAGCTCAACCTAGCTAGAAGATCAAAGCTCAAGTGACCAAGTCTCCTATGCCACATCTAAAGCTTAGAAGAGGATCTGGCCACCAAACAATGGGAAGAGCCAAATGAGTGAGAAAAATCAGCTCGAAAGACAATCAAATGGGACAATCTGACACACAAGATCTCACTAAGAGTCAAGAACTCGAGAAAAGCCTTCTTTAAAATGCCCTTCAAACCGTCCCCAAGGAGTTGTGAAACCGAGAGCAAATTGAAATACAAGTTCGAAACCAAAGCAACATCCTTGAGAACAAAGCTCTCGTTAACCCAAATGGTTCCACGAGAGACCACTTTACCATTGCTATTATCCCTGAATGTGATGTACTCCTTGTGTTGCACGGGGTCGAGGCTAGAGAACCATTTTGAACTTTTGGTCATGAGGTGTGAACATCTAGAATCAATGAGCCATGTGTTCTTCAAGCCTCCATCCTACATCAATAGAAAGACATAAGATGAGCAAATGGCACACCACTAGGGTTAGCAAATTGAGAAGGATACAAGTGATGTGTCTTTTGCCCCGAAAAAGTGTTAGGAAAACACCAAACATGCCATGTCCTATTTGAAGAAAGCGGTCACCATGAGAGGAAAAACATGGTCCGCTAAACTGTGGAACACAAAAGCACCGCTACGAGGTTCATATCCATATTGACCATGACCTAAACCCTGCCATGCACGACCACCACGTGGTCTCATAACCTGAGGCCTAGCACCTTGAGGCATTGCACATCGAGGTCTAGTAGTGCGCCTCTGAACATGCGGCACATGTACACCATGGAGAGGATGGTACATGTTCCGATTGTTCAACTCAAACTCATGCCTCTCATCTCTCTTCCTCCTAAAGCAAAACTTAACCAAGTGACCATCCCTATGGCAATACTCACAGTGGTACACTTCTCTCTTAGGTGTTTGGCTCACTTTCTTGTGGGTATGGTTCACTCTTGGAGGTGGCTTGGCTTTAGAAAGGGGTTCCTCATGGATGGAAGGGAGTGTGTCAAGTGGGTTCCTTAGATGGTTCGGTTTTGGAATCCACACTTGCTTCTATGTGGAGCTCTTAGAAGTTCTTCAAACACTCCATCTTTGGTGAGAGGCACAGGTGGCTTAGGTGGAGTGATTTTGAGAAGCTTGGGGGTAGTGGTAGGTTTTTCACTCGGAGGCACACCACTACACTCACCAATATTGCCATAAAGATCATCACCCTTCCCACCTGAAGCAAAGCCTAATCCCAGTCCACCAATTCCCCTCCTGAATTAGTTGACCATCATGCCAAGTTGCGTCTCACTACAAGACACCCAACACAAGATGGTCCAAAGGTATGTGCTTTTCTCCTTGGTTTGCACCTTGTCATGCCGATAATTGGCAGTCTCCAGCTCCAAACCCTCACAAAGCGCACACTTAGCCACACTAGTGCTATCTGGGTTGGCCTTCTCAAACAAGGCAAGCTTGACATTCTTCTCTGCCAACTCAGATTGCAAGTCCAAGAAAGACTTTTATGCACCCAACAAGACAGGTGAAACACGCACACTATCAAACTCATCAACCAACTTAGTGTACTTGGACTGCAGACTAGCAAGATCAGCCATGTAAATGCTATAAAACTCACACTCAGGCTCGTCAGACACATGGGAGTGTTCTTAACTAGCTCAAGCTCCTTAAGCGCAAGTTCTAGCTTAGCCTTATACTCTTTTCTATCACTAGCAGCACGCTTAAGCAACTTATCTTGACTGAGCAAAGTAGCAGTCAAATCATCAACCTCAGCGGCAAGCGCATCGATGAAAAGTGATACATTAGATTTGTCGTCGTCATCATCGGGAGCATCGCCCTTGCCGCCCTCCACCTCGTCACTAAGCGCCATGGTGTAGAAGCCTCCGTGGGTGGAGTCGGTGAAGAAGCAGAGTCCGTTCAGCTTGTCCTCGACCCTCCTCTCAGACTTGTCGTCGCTCGAAGATGAAGAAGCATGCTCATCATTGGAGTCGAGGTCACTGAGGGAGGCGAGGAAGGTGCTCTCTTTTGCCTTGAACTTCTTCATGAACTTGTGCTTTATTGCTTTCTTGTCAAAGCCTCCCTTGGACTTGTGCTTGCTGGAAGTGTACTCGCGCTTCTCCTTGTGCTTATCGGAGGTGGACATGCCGAAGGAGTGCTTGTTCCACTTGGGACAGTTGGCGACGAAGTGGTCAGGGTCGCCGCATCCATAGCATCCATCCTTCGGTCCACCCCATCAGCGGTTCACGCGGCTGTTGTGGAACCGCGAGAACCGACTGATGACGAGAGCCAGCTCATCATCTCCGAGCATGTCCAATTGCTCCTCTGTCACTATGACCAAGGAAGACAAAGCAAACATCACAGAGGAGGGGTTAGCGAAAGAACGAGACACCGTTACTTGACACCAGTGCCATAGTTAGAGCAGAGGGGTTATGAAGCTTGGCCTGAATCTGGTGGTCAATCTCATTGGACTTCTATTTGCTGAAGAGCTCGTCCACGATGAGGGTCTCATAGTTCTGTGACTCGAGAAGAGCTTGCACCTTAGAATCCCAAACCCACCGATCAAGAGCATGCAAAAACTTCAAAGATCTCTCATGATCGTCATAGGGCAAGTTCGGCTTGTTCGCACGCATTTTGTTGATGATGGTCTGGAAGGGTGAGAACATAGAATCGATGGTCTCACCATCAAGCTACCGGAAACTCTCATACTCCCCTTATATATGTGTCAAAGAGTCTGGTCTTAATTTAGGGAGTCCTCTTGTGATAGCTCTGCAGCTTCACCTAGATCTGTCTCGCAAGAGTCAAGTGTCCGACACGCTCAAACTCAGACTCAGAAAGACTCGAGAAGAGGGCATTACGTGCCTTGCTGTTCGCATCGTGTTGTTCCATCTGCTTTTGGCCAACATGAGCGGGAAGGACAACATAATTGGCATCCTCAAAGATTTCCCAAACCCCCGCAGTGAGACTCTGGAGATAGGCAGACATCCAAATCTTTCAATACGGATAATTGGTTCCATTGAAATACGGTGGCTTGCCTAAACCGCGCTCCATGTCGCCTTCTAGCAGATCACGAACCGATTAAGGTGCAATGATCCTTAACCGGCTCGATACCAATTGAAGGACTGAAAATGGCGACCCGGAGGGGATGAATAGGAGCCTCTTCTTTTGAAACTTTCGGCCATTTGTCCCAAAATCAAACCCTAAAAAGCAGACCTACAAGCGAGTGGTAAGATCACAATTATTGACATTTCACAAATATCATTATATTAACAACGAAATTGTCTTTAGCAACTAGCCACATATCCCTTACCCTTACTCCTAAGCATAAAACTAGGTTATCATCCCTAATCATATAGCTAGGAATAGTTATTAGTACTAATCTATTGTTTTATGTGACTAGGCGTAAATAAATAAAGAATGTATAAACTAAGAATGATTCTGCAAGCAGACAAATAATTATACCATTGTAGTATTTTACCTAGAGTATTACCAGATTGTCATTTATATATATTCTACCACTAGGAAGGCATTGCTAAACAGCTAATCTATAGTATTGATAACACTTATATGCAAAGTGAATAAGAGATGTAACCAATATCAAACTCTTCTCAAAATAGGAATATGTCACAAGATAAAGATAAACAGATAAATGATAAATATGACCAGTCATGATATAATACTACTAATTCACTCAGAGCAATCTAGCATGTTAATGTTGTCCAATCCAAATATAGAGAAATAACTCCTAAGTATTCTAGATACAGTCAAAGCTACATCAACTAGTGCAAGTATGTCTAACAATCATCGTTAAGTAATACTATCATAATTTCCAAACACATCGGAGCAATGTACAGAAAAAGATGAGTACAGGAACCTTATGTATATAAATATACTCTTAACCTGACAGTCCCACTCTACCAATCCACCACACGGAGGGAGACCTACAAAGGACTCAATAGATCTATCACATCTACGATCTACCTCACTACCCGGCACAACTGGGGATATTCGTAGATAAGCAAAGCATCAAGACACCATGCCTACATACTGCCTACCACTCACTATACAATTGAATAGATGAGCGTTATACGAACCAGTGCATGAATATAATAGCAAACTAACTATACTAAACATATTGAAATAGATAATGAACAATATAATCAAGAACATAATGATGAAGAACAATGTTGCTAGTAATAATCGTACAAACACAGATATTACAATAAGAAAGAAAAGAACTTAAGAATTGTACCAAACTCTTCTCTTTTTGACAACTTCAGGAATCCAAACTCGCTGAAGAACTTAACTTTCTCCAATCTAGATCTAACTAGGCTAAACTATGAACTAGAGAGGCTCTGAATGAACTATGGCTTCCAAATTCTAGATGACTTAATCATCAGATAACTTGAATGAGGTATTGAATGAATTAAGGTTTCCTTGGGGGGCACAAGCCTATATTTATAGCCCGGTGGGATGCACGACAGCCGTTTGATCAAACTGACTTCATGTAGGGCTGAGATTGATCCTCAAAGGTGGTGGAAGATGCTTGCGGATGATGATAGGTGGGGCCCACATGGGGTGTCAGCCGGTCCCACCTGGCAGCGGCCCCATCTCTCCTTCGCTCAGGTGTCTTTATAACACCCTAAAATTTGCATCTTTTCAAAGTAGCTAAATTGATTTAATTATGCATTGTGTGTGCATTATAATTTAGGAAAATAATATATTTTATAAAATAAAACCAATTTTAAGGTCAGAAGCATATTTGTGCATTCATGCTTCTGCATATCTATTTTCTTGATTGAGTGTGCTTTGGCAAAAGCCCAAATGAATTTCTAAAGCCGTATTTCAAAGTGAGCTTGGAAAATGAATTTGGAAAAGAAAAAAAAGAAACTTTCTCTCACGTTGAAGCAGCTTGGCTGCTCTACGTCATCATCTGTTTTGCTCCGTCCAGGTCTCTCTCCTTTTCTTTTCTTCTGCTATGCACGAGCAGCCCTTGGTGGCCCATCGAATTGCTGTGTCGATCTCTCCCTCTCCTTTCTGTTTTTGCTTGGACAGCCCAGGAGGCCAAGTTGTTCCCTCATCTTCTCCTAGTCTCGCTGACTAGTGGGCCCCGCGCCACAGCTCCTTCTTCCTCTGTTCGTAACCAGCACGGACTCAGGACGAGTCCGTCTCGACGCCGAGAGCTCTTGCGAGTGCCGTCTCAGGCCCAAATAAATAGCAGCCCTACGTTCCGTGTCTCCCCACGCCAGCCTTCGAGCAAACCGCGCCTCGCATCGAGTTCCGAGCCGCCGCCAGACCCTAGCTCTCGACATCGCCGAGCCCGCCGCCCCGCTCCGCTTGTCGCGGCCGCCGTAAGTGGCGAGACGGGGTTCGCCTTAATCTCACGAACTCACCGAAGTTTTCCTCTTTCTCCGTTTTCGCTCGGGTTCGAGTTCTAATCGCCGTCGAACTTCCACAAAGAGCTCGTCGATCGCCGTCGTTAGGTCGTCCGTCCGCCGTCCGCGGCCGCTTCCCATCGTTGTTTTCGGCCTTTGGTGGGTCCGCGGTCGTCTTCTCTTTCGTTTGGAACCAATCCCATTCGAAACCGAGCACTATAGGCCTTGGTCCGAACTCCGCTGGCGAGCTCCAGTCCTCAGCCATGGCCGTCCGTCGTGCTGGTTCTGTAGATGGCCGGTCATCCCTTCCTCTCTTTTCTTCTTATAATTTCAGCCATCCAAGATCGATCCAATGCTCCACAACTCAAGATACCCCTTCGGCTGGCTATTTGCAAAAGAGACCCTCCAATTTCCCTACTTCTAACCCGCCGTCCCTCCCTCAGCTGAAATCTGATTTTATTTAATTTAATTCGAAATCCCGGTTTCAGCTTATTTACATGTTTGCCACTGCACTGTTTTGTTTATAAAATCATCGTTTTAACTCCGATTTGATCCGTTCAAGTTGCGTTAGGTTCGTAATTAGATGCTCTACAAGTTTAGCAATTTGTTAATCATATTTTCCAACTTTTAATTTTGAGCTTATATTTAATCTATTATTTTTTAAAGAAAAAAATCTTGCTTAAATCATAACTTTCTCGTTTTAGATCCGAGTTTTGTGATCCAAGCGTTTGTGTGACTCTAGCAATGTGTAGATTTATTTTACAAACTTTTTATCTTATTTTTATGCTATTGGTGTACTGTTCTAATTGGATCTATTTGCTTGCTTTGTGTATGATTGTTCGGATGCTTGTGTGTTGCTGTATGTTGATCGAGTATAGACGGTGAGCCGTTCGTTGGAGATCAAGAGTACTTCGACAACCAGGATCCTCAGGAGCTTTTTGATCAAGACAAGTATAGTTGGGATAGTTGGGATATTCCTTGATGACCTATTCATGATTACACTAAATTTCATATGCATGTGTCCTTCTTGCTACCTATTAAGGATTTCCTAGCAATTGATTACCGATTACCTTGTCACCATGGGATATTGCATGTGGGTAGCTATGCTAGTGCTTTATAACCATGATCTTATAACTTGATTAATGATGTATGCAATAATGATAAAAGATGACTTTTTAGCAATTTGGAATCTCAGGGGTTAGAGCATGTTCTCTTTTTGAGATGCTCTAAATTCCTCTCCATAAGGACTTATCTGTATGTGATCATCCAGGACTTAACGTACAGCTGTGAGGGCTACATGGCTCTAGCTCTAGTTCACCCAAGAGACCTTTTCTAGCTTGTGAGAGAAAGGACCGAATTGGGTATAGCGCAACCGTTGTCCTTATGAGTATAGCCATGATGGATTTGTTCCATATTGGAAGAGAGGTCCTATATCCGATGACTTAGCGTCCCTTGCTTGTTAGACGAACTTTTGGATGGCTTTATATGAGTTTTGATGCCTTGGGAGTAATTAACCCAATGCATTGAAAATCATGACTCACAGTGAAAGTGTACACCTCTGTGCAGAGTTAAATCGATATATCGTCCGCGCTCACGGTTAGGGCGGCCAATGGATTCTTACGGAATAGATGATCATTTTTTTATTCTTGCTAAATGCTAATTATGATGTTTATATTCTATTCCTTAATCTTATTTACCCGATCATGTGGTTATGGGAATTGCTACTACCTTGATGCTAATAATTGCTAAAATTTGACATACACTAAAAAGCTAAATGCAGTCAAACCGTGTCAACTTTTTGAGCCTCATGAACCCCTGCTATACTTGTTAAGTGCGAAAGTACTTATGCTTGTTTTATTTTAATATTTGAAAAATCTCGGATGGGTAACAGATCAAGATTGGAGTGACAACTATCGTGAAGAGTATTAGGCTTGCTGTTCACCAGTTGGCGTGTCCCTATGTTGGAGCTTCGACAAGAGAGTTATCTTAGCAATCATCTTATTTATATTAAAGACTTTGAGTTAATTATTCATTCATTATGTAATAAACTCTGTGATGGTATTTTTTATAATTTATCGGCTCATGTGTGTGACTGATTCCTGGGCGCACATAAGATTTTATGCATTCAATTTTATCCTTAAAATTGAGTGTGACAGTCTTTTGGAACCTTCTGGAGTTGTGTGGCGTATTCTTGAGTTGCGGATAATGCCATGATGTAGTTTTGCAGTTAAGCCCCTTTTTTACTATTTTATGGATTAGTCCCTGGAAATTAGTAAATCACCAAAACTCGTGGAAATTGTTAGATAAAACCCTAGCTTTCTAGATATTGATGTATTTCTCATGTCTTTTGATATATAAAATGTTAACGCTATCTACCATCAACAACACTCTAACAGGTAGGTAGATACCCTTGAAGATGTCCAAGTGGTACAGCGGATCAACTGAGAAAGATCAAAGACGAGCGCTTGACGAAACTTCAAAAGAGACACACTCAAGTCCTACAGAGAAGGAGAGAGTGGACAATTCAAAATACTCAAGCCAACTCATGACAAGAATACTTATGAACGAAGCACATGATGCTAGGAACCCAACGCAGCAAGCAGAACTCGAATTAGAGCACAAACGAAACTCAGAGCAAACGCGGGACTATGCAGACCAACCTTGGGAGATAATGCGAAACCTTACCAAATGGTGCCTAAAAATTATAAAAATTTGTCCAGAGGTAGTAGACTACAAAACAAGGATACGTCTATGGCACCATGTATCCTGTATCTGATACGTATCGGATACCCATATCCGATACGTATCAGATATGGATACACGTTCAACACACCACCGATACGTACTGAGGGAGTATTTGAAATTTTTTTTCCATAAATATTGGATACATCACCAAGTATGTATCGGGTCTATTGATACGGCTCCGTTGTCTCTCACTGGGGCACTCCAACGCTAGCCTCCGATGCCTGCATGTCCGCGCGTCGTGCTGCATCACCGCTTGCCGGCCGCTGGCCATCGGTGACGAGCTTCTACTTTGACTCGCCGTCGCCAGTGACGGCCTTCGTCCCAGCTCACTATCCGCTAGTAAGGCAGACGAGTTTCACCCTTGCGATGTGGATCCAGGCTCTTGCGAACGCCAGTGAGGAGCGGACACCTAAGTCCACATCCATCTTCCTGAGCACCTCCGCTGCTCCTCCGTCGAGCTGCAGCAAGAGGAGCGCCTCCTCTATTCCTCTGCACCAGCGAGAAGATAAGATGAGGATGAGATACGTACGCATTTTTCTACTTGCATCCCTCCTCTTCTCTTCACTTTTTGCATTCTGGGCCTTTGATTTGTACTATTTTGTATGCCAACTCCACTTCGGCTGCATTATGTAACGTGGCATCATTATTTGAGAGCTAAGGAGACTTTAGACTTGCTTTATTGTAATAATAATACACTTAAGTAGTTAATTGCAACATCAATTTTAAATTCAAACATACATCATTATTATTATTCTTTTATTTTTTAAATCAATTTTTTAAAAAAATTGTTCTATCCGCATAATCGTATCCTTCTGATACCGATACACGTATCTGTGTCTATGCTGTTTAGGTAGTAGACACCCTAAGGAAGCTCTCCACAAAACTTGAGGTCAAAACTCCAAGGTTGAAATACCGGACACATCCAGAATGTGCATCGGACGCGTCTGGTATTTTCTGCACAGAGCAACTTTGGTAGATAAATGGAAAACTCAATCAAACGGTGTCCACAAATTATGAAATTTAAACCCTAGACACTAGACAAACAGTGGAAGGTATCCACAAAATTTCAGCCCAAAACTCCATAATTAAGTTTACCGAATGTATCCGGTATTCACACCGGACGTGTTTGGTATGCACGAGCACAATCCTTAAAAATCCAATTTCAAAGCCAAAACTCAATCAAATCAACTCTGATCGACCTGAAATTTTGTAGAGGGGCTTCACAAGATAGTTCTAAGGCTACTCCATGAAGATCACAACCCTAAACTCACTACAACTTCAAAAATCGACAAAATCCGATTCAAGAGCAAGTTTTCCCCTAATAGCTTGATTTGACCCTATATGTGGATTCATGAGGAAATGGATGAAATCCTTTGGTGGAAAGGATCAACCCATGGCCAAGATCAAGTAGAAACAAGTGATTTGCAAAAAGATGAAACACAGATCGAGAAATCAACTTGGGAACAAGTGGGGAGAAGGGGAAAAATGAAGAACGCGACGAACAACAATCAAAACGCGAATCAACACATCAATCTGACCCAATAAGGAAACAAGGAGGATTCAGGACCTCCTTTCCTATGAGTAAACTTGGTTTTTACACTAATTGCAAAGATTAGTGGACCTCTCTCTCACTTAGCACCTAAAAGAAGGAAAACCTAAAAAGGATGAAGAAAAATACAAATAGAAGAGGTGAGGGAGATGGAGCTCCCTCCACCTTACTTATCGACCGTGCTTATTTCATTTTTCTAGTTTTACTCCTGATACAACTCCAAGAAAACCACCTAGCCCTAGGGACATTGCGGTCCAACTTGACTTGACTCGACACAGTCTTTGATCCGACGGCCACCGCGCCTTCTCACCGGTAGCTTCGCCTCGACGCAACCTCCCCGATGCCGCCACGTGCCGTCCATCCGCCTCGAGACCTCTAGTAGGGTTTTGAGGCTCAACCTAGAAACCGTCATCGATGGTTTTGAGGCCCAACCACTAAACCCACCTCCATTGGTTTTGAGGCCCAAACCAATAAACCAGCCTATGTCCTTGCACTTGTCGAAGTCCCAAGTGCCAGCCACCGCAATCCCGCCCAGTGATTCCGGGTCCCTCGGTCCAAGCCTCGTGTCCACCCTTTCATCGCTCCCAGTCCATTCAGCGTGGCACACCTTACTTGACCTTCACCTCACCGTCGACCATCACCTCCAAGCTCGACACCTGCACATCACAAGCCAAGAGACATGTCACACACGTAGCTTACGCTACCATCAGTGAAACCCCATCCAAGATGCTTACAGTTGAATCAATCACTCATCATCAAAACTGAATCACAAGGGTACATGTCAACCTTGTGCTTGTAATCAACAAGTTCAACCATTTGTCTCAGTATGCCCCTGAGCACGTGGATACTGATTCCAAGAAGAAGACCTGTTTTGTCAGGGGTCTAAATGGCAAGATTGAAACACATCTGACTGCTAGTCCTAATGCAACATTTTATGAAGCAGTGGGCATTGCCATCAACTATGAGAAGTCCAAACTAAAACACAAGGCAGAAAAGAGGCAAAGTTTTTCCTGGACCGTCTGGTGGCATCAAGAAGCGTCAGAGGGTCATATTTCATCATATCCACCATAATCACCAAACTTTTCGCTCCCCACCTCAGTAATACCCAAATAGGCAACAGACCTATGTCCATCCTACTGTAGCCATCACTGACCCACAATGGCTGAACAACCTAGTTATTCGAACCCAAGTTCCTCAAGCTCCGCCAAATTCCCAAAACCCACCAAACAATAAGGCTCCATGCGATAACTGGGCAAGCTTGGGCACTTTTCTCGAGAATGTCCCTACCCAAAGACCAACAACTCTAATCTTTAGAGGGGTTCGGGCAGTCAGCAGCAGCCGCAACAGAACTAGAATAAGGGGAATTATCAGAATCCTTAGAAAAGCAATGTTGAAAAGAAGATTGGGCGCGTCTACCATATGGAGGCTGATGAGATTCCCATGGGTATGTTCCCTGTTGCCAACCACCCTGCACTTATGTTATTTGATTCTGGTGCATCGCATACATTTATCAATCAAACCTTTGTGGTGAAGCATGAAATTCCTATTAAGGTGATAAATGAGAACTTCACAGTACATTCGCCCAAAGGGCGTATACACACAAAAGAACTAGTGCACAATGTACCTATCAATATAGGTCAACATTTGTTTCCTACAACCATGGTAGTTTTAAAGGATCAGACCATAGATATGATTCTTGGTATGAATTGGTTATATGAGCATGGTGCTGTGATAGATACATTGAACAGATGCATAGAGCTAAAGTTACCTAATAGCTAAACCCAACTTCTTCTTCAATTTCCTACTCCTAAGAGGGCAGTTGAGAGAGCTTGTGCTACCTCTGTTCAAGAAATCAGAGATATACCTGTAGTCTCTGAGTTTCTAGATGTCTTCCCTGAAGATTTGCCAGGTTTGTCACTAGAACGTGAGGTAGAGTTTACAATTAAGTTAAAGCCAGGGGCAGTGCCAGTATCTAGGCGAGCTTATAGAATGCCTCCAAAAGAGTTAGCTGGAATCAAATTAGTTAGAAGAGTTGCTTGTTAAAAAGTTTATTTGACCTAGCTCATCGCCATGGGGGTGTCAGGCAATATTTGTGAAGAAAAAAGATCAGTCACTGAGGATGTGTGTTGACTATCGTCCTTTGAATGAGGTGACCATTAAAAACAAATATCCTCATCCCCGTATTGATCTCCTATTTGGCCAACTTGTGGGAGCCAAAGTTTTCTCCAAGATTGATCTCTGATCTGGGTACCATCAAATAAGAATTAGACCCGAAGACATCCATAAAATAGCCTTTGTCATTAGATATGGTCTTTATGAATATCTAGTCATGTCTTTTGGTCTTACTAATGCCCCAGACCATTTTATGTATCTTATGAACTCTTTGTTCATGCCTGAGCTTCATAAGTTTGTTGTTGTTTTCATAGAGGACATTCTTATTTACTCCAAAACCAAAGAAGAACTTGCAGATCACCTCTGCATTGTGTTAACCCATCTCTGAGAACTCTAGCTCTATGCCAAATTTAGTAAATGTGAATTTTGGCTAGATAAGATCTCTTTTGTTGGCCATGTCTTATCTGCTGAGGGTGTTGCTGTTGACCCTAGCGAAGTCCAAGATGTCCTTAACTGGAAACCTCCCACCACAGTCCACCAAGTTTGAAGTTTCCTAGGAATGGTGGGGTATTACCATCGTTTCATCCCAAGTTTCTCCAAAGTTTCTAAACCAATCACTGAACTTCTGAAGAACCAAACCAAATTTTGATGGTCACTCGAGTGTGAAAAAGCATTTCAGACTTTGAAGAAGCTTTTAACCACCGCTCCAATTCTAGCACAGCCCTATGTCGAGAAGTCATTTGATGTATACTGTGATGCCTCGGGAATTGGCATTGGGTGTGTTCTGATGCAAGAAGGTTGTGTAATAGCTTATGCTTCAAGGCAACTCAAACGTCATGAGGAACATTATCCTATTCATGATTTAGAGTTGGCAGCAGTAGTACATGCTCTAAAGATCTAGAGGCATTATCTATTGGGTAATCTTTGTCACATATACACTGATCATAAAAGTCTGAAGTATATTTTTACTCAATCAGAATTAAATATGAGATAGCAAAGATGACTTGAGTTGATAAAAGATTATGAGCTAGAAATACATTATCATCTAGGTAAAGCCAATGTGGTTGCTGATGCACTTAGTTGCAAGCATCAATGTAATTGTCTCACCATTGCACCAACAAATCTTACCCTTTGCCAAGAGTTAGGGAGACTGGGAATTGATATGATTGCCTAAGGGGATCTAAATAATATCATAGTGAATTCATCTATTTAGAGTCAGATTGTGGCAGCTCAATGCATAAGTAAGGGAATAGCTCATATCAAAGACAGAGTCCATGCAAGTTAGGCTTCGTGTTTTCGTATTGATGATAGTGGGGTAGTATGGTTCAAGCACCGTCTGGTTGTTCCAAAAGTTCCTGAACTTCATAAATTGATTCTGGATGAAGCTCACTTGACTAGATTTTTAGTTCATCCCGGCAGCAACAAGATGTACCGTGATCTCAGATAGAGGTTCTGGTGGACCAAGAGGAAGATTGAAATAGCCCGTTATTTAGCATAATGTGATGTCCGTCGAGAAAGTCAAAGCTATCCATCTTAAACCAAATGGAAAAAATGGAACCATTGTCGATTCGGCTTGGAAATGGGAAGATATAAGTATCGATTTCATAGTGGGCCTCCTAAAAATAGCTCAAGGTTATGACTCCATCTGGGTAATTGTTAATCGATTGACCAAGTCAGCTCATTTTATACCCATGAAGAATAAGTATAGGACTCCTCACTATGTTCAACTTTATATTGACCAAATTATGAGTTTGCATGGAGTGCCAAAGAGCATTATCACTGATAAGGATGCTTATTTCATTGCTCAATTCCAGAAAAAGTTTGAAGAAACTATGGGTACAAAATTGTTGTACAACACAGCCTATCATCCACAAATAGATGGTCAAACAGAAAGAGTCAATCAGTGTTGACACCTCTTAATGTTATCTCTAGTAACGGCGCTAAAAATGCTTGTGGGCATAGCATCGCTACTAGAACGCCAAGTTGTCATCCCCAAAAATACCAAGAGGTGTGGTATTAAATCATGCCACCATTTAGAATATAAAAATAGTATCCGCAAGCGCACGGATCAAATACTATTGTAGCATTTTACCTGGGAGTATTCCAGGTATCGTTATTTATATTTTACCACTAGGAAACAATGGCTAAAGACATTGATAGTTCACCATCATGTATCTACTAACTAGTATACCAACTGGACCTAAGCAGGGGTAACAGATAAATGATAAGAGTTATGCACAATATCACACACAGAGGAAAGTCATATAATATATGTATAGTCAAGCTAACTTGAGAGACCAATGGGAGAGTTTAAGGTTTCTATGTACTTCTCTATTACTCGAGTTCTATTCTAGTTGACACTAGAATGTAACTAGTGCATGGGTAAGTATAGCACACACAATAGCACTTTGGAGTAGCAGTACCTTTCCAACTCTCGAATAGATGAGAAATAAGTAGTTGGGGAAGGCTGCCAAAAGCTCTACGAAACACCAACTCCGACGTGGTGGAATACGAAGGCCACAAAGAGCTGTCACCCCTATGGGCTACCACAACTAACCGTAAGAATTGGGCACAACCTCAGGTAACCTATAGGTTAGACACCATGTCTACACTATCGATTACTACTCTAGCCACATATGATAACTAGAGCACCTAATACAGGCGGAGATCCTATGCTAAGATGCGATAACTAAACTAACCATACAAATAAGGCATAGAAGTAAATAGAGAAGATAATTATATGAAAGCACAAATCTTGCAAAGATAAGATACAGAGATATACCAGACCTCTAAGGCTCCATGGCGAGATTCGAAATGAAGTCTCTCAATCCTAACTCTCAAGTTACTAAACTATTACATTGAAGAATCTAGCCCTAATCTCCTTGGTGTGTTGATCTCCATGAGAGTATGATCCTCAAAGGGATGCCTCTTGAATGGATCCCAACGAATAATGAATTAGGGTTTCATGGGATGTCTCCCCCAGGGGGGTCCTGCCCTCCTTTTATAGCCCTGGGCGATGATCGTGAGCCATCGGATCAAACCGACATTGGCGGACGGCTGAGATTGAAACCCTAAGGCGGTGGAGCAACTTTGGCAAAAGCGGGCCCCGATTGGGCGGGGCCCCCGCCGGGCCGGTGCAGGGGTGGGACCGGCCGGGTCCCCCCGGTGGCCGCCCGGCCCTCCACTTCGGTGTGGTGTCTTCTAGTCTCTTTTAGAATCTTCCTGCGTTGCCGTGGCGCCCGATTTCCCATTCTATTTTCCGATAAGCTTCTGGGATTGCGTCTTTTCCAGTTTACACCTGCAGAAATAGTGAAACACCAAAACTCATGGAATTCTTGTTAGTGCAAACCCTATACCTACTTTGGTGATCACAATTGCATCCGTTTCATGGCTAGTTGACGGTTCAATTCATACAATAACGACCATCAACAACTCCCCCAAGCTTAACCTTTGCTAGTCCCTTAGCAAAGAAAACTCAGAAAAGTTATTGTAAGATGTATATATTAAAGCATTGTAGCCATCTCGAAGCAACTCCCTAGAAGTACACCTGTAGTCAGACAGAAATTCTCCTCCAAGTTATGCAATAACTAAGCTGACCTTCAAACTTACCCATATTACCTTTGACTATGGGGCTTATTAGCTCTTCCTTGGGTCTTGAGTACTTGACAGACAGAAAGATCCCATCTAAGCACTATGTCTCAAGCTCTTCGATCGACCATCATTCTAGAGTTTTTAGAGGTTTTTCAAATAAAACTCAGAGCTTCCCATGTATGACACTTTTAAGTCTCTCAATATATGTGGTATTTATGGATTCTCACCAAGGCAGTGATGTTGGTTGTCTTTCTTTTCATCCTATAACTAAAGCTTATGTGGAGCTCATAGGTAAGGAGAAAACTGAAAGAGCAAACTTGCAATGCATATGTTGTAAAGTCAAACAATGGATCCACGGAGAAACAAGTCATGCAGTCGAATCAAGATGTATAGGTGGATGGATATAGTGGATATATGGTGAAACCAAATTCTACTCAGCTCCTTGAATGCCTATCTCTCTTTTGAACTTTGAAAACTGGCCAGAGGTTATGAGCTATCTTTTCTTTTCTTTTTCTCAGGGAGTCGGGCATCTAAGTACCCATTGTTTTTAGCACTGGCACACTTGTCCATTTTTTTTCTTCTCCCCTTTCTCTCTTTTTTCTCTTTTTTCGAATATCTTTTCGATAGCTCATAGCACTCCTTTTGGCACTAATGGATTTAGAGAGACAACAACAGGAACTTGGAGCATTTATTGGGTGACTACCCTAATGGAATATTTTTGGTGTTCTCTCCTAGTGTAGAAGAAAAACATTTTTGGAATAGATGTAGGTGGAATGGTATGTTGTTGTGCCTACTCTAGTGTAGAATAGTGCATATGGAGGTGGATCTTGATTCAAGAGTATGACAAATTTCTCACCAAGGTCACAAAGGTTGACAAAACTCAATGCATGACAAGCAGCATGTCTGTGGAAGTTTAACTAGCCTATCTCATCATGTTTGGCTCTGGTGGGAATGTAAGCTTTGTCATATAGGAACTTATCATGTTTTTTTGTATTTTTTTAAAAGATAAATCTCCAGAACTCTAGTGTCACTTAGAACAAGATAGATAGAAGCTCAAACTTTCTCAATCTTATCAATCAGGTACCTAGACTTAGTTCAAGCACATGCAACCCACAAGTTTCAGGTTCAGAGCAAATCTTCATGTCAAAACAGTTAGAGCTAAAACTTAGGAAAACTTATGTCTAAACTCTAGGCAATTTAAAGGTGTTATAATAGAGCAGCTTATCATCATTTCAGATCATTTCAAGAGCTTCCTTTTTATTGACTCTATCTAGACAAACATTTTTATTTGGTTTTTCATTTTTCAATGACTCATACTATATAAGACTCTAAAGACTCTACAAAGCATGGACCTTCATGTGCCCATATATTTTTGGTAGTTTTAGGTTTTCTTATGATACTATGGTGAACCTTCATATGCTCACATATTTTTTGGTATTTTTAATTTTTTTATGACTGACTCGATAATCGCGTAGGTACACTTACCTGGGTACCTAGGGGATGCCTTTCCCCAAGCTGATTGTTGTCGTAGTTGAGCATTGAAGCTGAGCGGTCCTCTCGATGGAGCTCATGCTTGCAAGAGCTGGTGTAGCCGGGAACCTTTATCTCATCCAACCAAGAAGTTACTTCCTTCACACAGTGATTAGCTGTGTGTAGGGAAGGTGTACTTCGAGTGATGAAGATGATGATTCCTAGGTGGACTAGCTCTTAGAGTCATCCCCGCAGCAAACATCTCATAAAACACCAAAACTCGTGGAACGGGTTAGGATAAATAGTTAGTGGTCACCGTTTCACCTGACTAGTTGTTGTGACAGGTTTTAAAGGTTGTTACAAAGATGCGTGCAAAGTGGAGCAAGATGCTCAATGATTATTTTTGGATTTTCTTTTTATCAAACAAAAAGGAAATATGCATGCTACTTTATTTTATTTTTTTAGGCCACTATAGTGAACACTCCTTTAGTTTGCACTATAGGGATGTCACATGGGGCTTTGAGTTTTTCTAAATGTTTTTGTTGTTTTCTATATAAGGATGATAAAAACTAACTATGAATTAAAAGTGCAAGAAAGTAAATAGATAACTACCATTGTTACCTTATGGCAAGGGTTCGGAGTCTAGAGTCCTTCGGACATGACTTCTCGTCGTCGTCACTCCTGTGGGCTTTATCGGATCATGAGGATGAGGACCCTGACGCTAGACCTCCTAGTGATAATAACTCAGTTGAGGAGGTCACCTTTTCCTTTTATACCTTTGTAGGTTGGGGATGTTCCTTAGGTGTAGTAGATTCTTCTTTGATTGCCTCTCCCTCAACGTTGCTCTTTTGAGAGTGATTCCTCTAGCTCTGGCGTCTCCTCTTGAACAGGGTGAAAGCTGCTAGTCCAGGAGAGTTATGACAACGTACCTTCTCTCCTAGGAATTGGAAGTGGATTTGGCCCGATCCATTATAGATGATGGCATTGGTGGTGCTGAGGAACGGCCTCCCAAGGATGATGGGTGTCTTATCATCTTCTCCCATGTCAGTGAATGTGGATTTTGACCATGATGTTCCTCGCTACTCCCTCCGGAAATCTCATCATATTGTCTGCCAGCTGTAGCTATTTTGCACCATCTGATCTAGGAGATGAGGATGCGGACAGTTGCATTTTCTTCTATCAACCTCTCTTGATCTTTACTAGTTTTGGGTTGATGTCCATTGGAGCTGCAAACTCGAGTTCCTCCTAGATTTTCTTTGTCTTCTAATGGCGGGTGGAAAGTTTATTCTTCTTTGATGATGCACCAGCCGTCTTGATGATCAAGGAAAGAACTCCATTTGTACTTGCATGAGAACTTCATCTCCAATGACTTGTGGGTGTCATCCTCCTTCCATGATTGTTCACAGACTTGGGAGACACCATTGACATACCACCATTGATGACTGATGTTTATTGATATAGGGATGCACACTATGATGTAGTGGGATCTCGTCATCCTGGTCTTTGTTGTCGGCATTCGGGTGTCTTCAAAGATGATGATGAGAGTAGGCATTAGTTTGGCCTATATAGGGAAAGTTGCATCCTGCTTGTCATTACCTTCTTCACTTGAAGACGGAGTAAGGGTCACTCCAATTCTATGTCAAGGATCCACGTCATGTTCCTTAACCAACCACAAACTTGCCTTATGTTCCTTGGACTTGTATGCAAACATGTTTGGGATGGTGAACTGTGGCAGAGCACAAAGGGTAGGTCAACTGGCCTGTGCAAGGAATGAGCCAGTCAATCTACTCTTACTAGCCTGAAGGCCCTTTTGTATTGTAGGGTGATTGGTCCACTGTCATGGTGAAGTGTAGAAGGTGTTGAAGTGTGCTGACATTGATTTCTTTTTTCCATCTTGGTCCTTTCTATACACTTGTTCTCCTTTAGTTCTTCTCTCTAAAGGATGAGCTGTGACTTCTTTACACCAAGTTATTGCCTACCTTGATTCATCTCTGATATGAATTCATCTCAAGACTTACCCACATTGAATTTGAGAGTTTCTTGCAGAGGTTAGTCCAACAAAATGACCTATATCTACTAAAGGATACTGTTGGTTCAAAAATCAACCTAGACACCACGTCTAATTTGATTTAGGAAAGCATTTTAACCTAAGCACCACGCTTAATTTAAAAGCTTTTTAGAAGTAAACATCAACACACCTTATGATTCAAAAAGCAAACTAGACACCATGTGTAATTTAATTCAGGAAGACAGTTTAAACCAAGCACCATGCTTAATTTAAAAGGTGTATGAAATTACTTCAAAACCTAAGCATACAATAGTAAACAAAAGTAGCATGGGAGCACATAGAGATTTACTCAAATAGAGATGAAAGCATGATCATGTATGGTGAGAATTTTTTTTTCATTTTTAAGTGGATGAAAGTGAAATGCATATGTGCAAGGAACTAAACATGCTGTGGATTGATATGAGATGGAGTAGATGCATGGATTATTCAAAGTAAACATGTAGTGAAATGCAATAGGATAACTACTCATCAAATTTAAAGTCCATGAGCAAGACTTTCTCACCTTTCTTGATCATACTTACCATGACTCACAATGGCTTTCTTCGTCAGATGTGATGTGATTCAAGTTCTTGTGACAATGACTTTTCTCCAATCTACACATGGTTAGAATAATATATATGTTTATACATACCTGTGAGATGGCAGGGTTCCATTGTTGATGGATCATGAATGTTCAGGCACCCTGGATACTTTAATATCTCCCTTGTCTTGTTCTTGTGAAATGTCGCCAGAAGGTTGAACAATTGATTTCCTACTTATTCCACAACTCAACAAACATAGGGGTAATCCTACTAAAGCTAGTGCTACACTAAGTTAGCAGACATCAAGATCAATATCAAAATCTTTACACCAATTGTTTCCCCGGCAACGGCACTAAAAATACTTGTTGACACCTCTTAATGTTATCTCTAGTAACGACGCTAAAAATGCTTGTGGGCATAGCATCGCTACTAGAACGCCAAGTTGTCATCCCCAGCAATAACACCAAGAGGTGTGGTATTAAATCATGCCACCATTTAGAATATAAAAATAGTATCCGCAAGCGCACAGATCAAATACCATTGTAGCATTTTACCCAGGAGTATTCTAGGTATCGTTATTTATATTTTTACCACTAGGAAACAATGGCTAAAGACATTGATAGTTCACCATCATGTATCTACTAACTAGTATACCAACAAGACCTAAGCAGGGGTAAGAAGTAAATGATAAGAGTTATGCACAATATCACACACAGACGAGAGTCATATAATATATGTATAGTCAAGCTAACTTGAGAGACCAATAGGAGAGTTCAAGGTTCCTATGTACTTCTCTATTACTCGAGTTCTATTCTAGTTGACACTAGAATGTAACTAGTGCATGGGTAAGTATAGCACACACACAATAGCACTTTGGAGCAGCAGTACATTTCCAACTCTCGAATAGATGAGAAATAAGTAGTTGGGGAAGGCTACCAAAAGCTCTACGAAACACCAACTCCGACGTGGTGGAATACGAAAGCCACAAAGAGTTGTCACCCCTATGGGCTACTACAACTAACCGTAAGAATTGGGCACAACCTCAGGTAACCTATAGCCTAGACACCATGTCTACACTATCGATTACTACTCTAGCCACATATGATAACTAGAGCACCTAATACAGGCGGAGACCCTATGCTAAGATGCGATAACTAAACTAACCATACAAATAAGGCATAGAAGTAAATAGAGAAGATAATTATATGAAAGCACAAGTCTTGCAAAGATAAGATACAGAGATATACCAGACCTCCAAGGCTCCATGGCGAGATTCGAAATGAAGTCTCTCAATCCTAACTCTCAAGTTACTAAACTATTACATTGAAGGGTCTAGCCCTAATCTCCCTGGTGTGTTGATCTCCATGAAAGTATGATCCTCAAAGGGACGCCTCTCGAATGGATCCCAACGAATAATGAATTAGGGTTTCATGGGATGTCTCCCCCAGGGGGGTCCTGTCCTCCTTTTATAGCCCTGGGCGATGATCGTGAGCCATCGGATCAAACCGACACTGGCGGACCGCTGAGATTGAAACCCTAAGGCGGTGGAGCAACTTTGGGCGGCGGGCCCCAATTGGGCCAGGGGCCCCAGCACCGGCCGGCCTGGGGTGGGACCGGCCGGTCCCCCGGTGGCGGCCCGCCCCTCCGCTTCGGTGTGGTGTCTTCTGGTCTCTTCTAGAATCTTCTTGCGTTGCCGTGGCGCCCGATTTCCCGTTCTATGTTCCGATAAGCTCCTAGGATTGCGTCTTTTCCAATTTACACCTACAGAAACAATGAAACACCAAAACTCATGGAATTCTATCAGTGCAAACCCTATACCTACTTTGGTGATCACAATTGCATCCTTTTCATGGCTAGTTGATGGTTGAATTCATACAATAACGACCGTCAACAATCAGGTATTAGAAGATATGTTGAGGTCGTGTGTGCTCACTTACTCCACTACATGGGATCAATGTTTACCATTGGTGAAATTTCCATATAATGACTGTTGTCAAGAAAGTATCAAGATGGCACCATTTGAAGCCTTGTATGGCCGTAGATGCAGAGTTCCACTTAACTGGTATGAAACTGGAGAGAGATTGTTCTTTAGACTTGATTTAGTAAAACAAACTGAAGACTAGGTGAGGCAGATTCAAGCTAATCTAAAGATAGCTCAGTCTAGGCAAAAGAGTTATGCAGACAAGAGACGTCGCTCGCTAGTATTCCAAGTGGGAGATTTTGTCTATCGTAAGGTATCACCTACCAATGGAGTTAGTCATTTCGGGGTTAAGGGCAAACTAGCACCCCGTTGCATTGGCCCATTTCAAATCACTAAAAGATGTGGGCAGGTGGCATATCATCTCAACTTACCTGAATAGTTGTCTATGGTGCACAATGTTTTCCACGTGTCCCAATTGAAGAAATGTTTGCAAGTGCCTAATGAAGTTGTTGATGTTGAGGGTGTTAAATTTAAGCCAGGCCTGACTTATGCGGAGAGCCCCATCCTTCTTGATCAAAAAGACTGTGTGACTCGTTGTCGCACCATTAGATTCTATAGAGTTTAGTGGGATCAACACTCTAAAGAAGAAGCTATTTGGGAGTCCGAAGATTTCCTAGCAGAGCACTTTCTAAACTTCTTCGCTTCCATCTAAGTCATGACTTGCCTCTAAAAGTTGTGATTTTCCCACAAAATGAGACTTGTAATGTGAACCCTTCTAACTCCCTTATGAAACCATGTAAGATGTGTTAACATGACATGTTTCCTTTTCCATTACTTAACCCAAAGCTTAAATCTCAGGACGAGATTTCTTTAAGGGGGATATGATGTAACACCCCTGGTGTTACTACAACTAAAACTTGCCATGTCATCATATGCACTGCAATGCATTCATGAATATAGAACTAGGGCATGTGATAACTAAAATGAGTTTATAATTCTAGGCTATTTGAGGTCTTGTAAAGCTTGTTAAGTGTGGGATATGGATTCTCAATATGGCAAAAATGAATAGAGAACCAAGGTGTTAAGTGTGGGATATAATTCTAAAATGAGTGCATGTTATCACCTTTATTTTAAAACCTAGATGCTAAATAGGGCTATAAAATTTCCAAATTAAAATCAACCTTGGTGTGATCAAGTGTTTGGCTAACATGATCTTTAAATGCTAAACATGTTTTCCAATCTCTTAATGGAGAAGAAAGAATCAAAGTTGGAATTTGGAGTCTTTGTCCATCACATAACCCAAGTAGTAAAGTGTGGGATATGGATTCTCAATTTCAATTTTGAAGAGCTAACCATAATTAATTTTATAAGTAAAATTTGCCAAACTATGGTACTATTTGAAAGTATGAGTTTCATACTTGCAAAATGTACTATTGGTTGGATCCCAAAGTCACATCTTCAGCCCTAAATAGATGCACAAAGTTTGAATCAGCAATTCTTTTCTAAAACCCTAACTTCAAAGCCCCTTTTATACCCCTTTTGTGTAGTTCAAAATTTATTCAAAATTTGGGGTTGGTCCAAAAAGATAAGTTGTAGATCTTGATGAGAGGTACAACTTTGGTATTCAAAGTTTTTCAAGCTTCCATTCAAAATTCAAAGTAATTTTAAAAATGAACTTCTAGGGTTTTTGTCTCCTTTTCAAATTCCCAATGCAATTCAAAATTTATTCAAAATTATAATATTATTTCTCTCTCAGTCCTCTGCCTCGGTTTTCATTGCTCGCTTGTTGCCACTACTACCGGCTACGTGCGCCACCCACGAGCTAGCACGTCACCCAATAGCCCAAGCCATGCACGCCGCCCTCAAGGCTGCCACCCCGCGACCATCTACATCGCCTGCGAGGCCACTTGTTCCAGCCATCCACACCACCTGTGAGGTGGCCTGCCTGACCATCCATGCCACCTGCGAAGCCATAGCCATCCGTGTCGCTCATGTCACCAACGCTGTTACTGTCACAGCCATCCGTGCTGCCCGTGAGGACGCTGCCATAGTCATCCGCGCATCACGCCACCATCTGCACACCGAGCATGAGGAAGAATGTATAGAATGTGATTCGTGACGTGGCCAATTTGAGATGGCAGAAGTTCGATCTGGATCGAAGATGAAACGAGCGGAGGGGGCAGGAACAAGCTTCGACAGTGGTGCGTGGCAGGAACAAGCGTCACTGAGCCAAGTCACGGATCCGTTGAGTCCAAGAGAAGATGCGGGCGTGGATAAGAGGGATGAAGAAGCAGCACAACGTGCCTGGACGTCCAGCCCAAACAATTCGTCCGGACACAACTCAAAAAAAGTCCGTTTTCATCCATAGCGCCATCCAATCCCCACCCACGTAATAGAAGGGAGCACGCTCTTGTGCCCTCGGCGTACCCACTACTATGCGGGACCCAGCGCACCTCCTCCGCATGCCCATGATGCTCGCCCCCAGGTTTCGATTGCCCATGGGTTACAGAGGAGAGAGCATGCACTCGCATTTGTGTCGCCATCTCCTGGTGCTCCCTCCATCAGACCTGATCTCCCTCCATTGGACCTGATCGCACATTCTCCTTAGTCTGACAAGGATGCAAGACAAGAGAAGCAAGACGAGGAGACACCAAAGCAAGAAGGGAGATGCAATACTCGATTTAGTTTCGAAACATCCAAATACGCACATTGCAACATATGTATAGGACAGATGAAACACTAGAAACATTCATCTGAAACACTTAAAAACACCTAAAACATTTGAAAAACATTGCAGAAACATACGAAACATCCAAATAAAATACTTGCAATATACGTATAAAACATGTGCAACATCAAGATCAAATATGCTTGTCGCACGCGTTTGAGAAAACATATGGAACATTATGAACAACTTCTTGCAACATACATGTACAATTATTGCAACATATGAGGCATCATCAATCTACTTTTGCAACATCTGTATAAAATATTTGAAACATGGTATAAAACACATGAAACAAATGAAATATACATTTGCAATATGTCCGAAAACGCATGAAACACATCATTGCTGGCATCCACGGCCTACCTAGTCAAAGAATGCAGAAGCTCGGGGATGAAGCTCGACACGATGTCTCTGACGGCAACGTCGAAAATCCGTATCGAGGCGTACAATCGGCGGGGTCAGGAGCTTGGCGGCGTCCGCTTGGCCGGCTATGCGGCGAACGGTGGTGGAGATGGCATCTGTGCGACTGAGACGACACCGCAGGCAGCGCCATCTGACGCGATGTGGCTTCTTCCTGCCGATGCCGCAAGGAGGATGGGGTGCAGGCGCAAGCCTCCCCAGGCAGCGCAGACCTCCGCTCTTCTGCTTCCGCGACGGGCGACGGGGCACGGCACGAGTGCACTGAGCAGCGGGGGCGCGCATAGCAGCGTGGGGAAAGGGCGATGTGTGGCGGCGCTGCGCTGGAGGAAGGGGGCAGACGGATGAATGACCATGTTGCTTCAGCCAAGCGGATAAGGTTGTGAGCATTGGGGATTTATTTATTTTTTCTCGGAGAGATGGCCTACTCCTTGGGAGCCGCGTCCGACGTAACTAAATAATTACCCATGAAGAAGGTGCGACTCTAGTTTTCTAGGGAATGCGACTCATTAGTTGGGGGGGAACTTGGGAGCATGGGGATTTTTTTAATTTTTACTAGGTGAGTGTCCGTGTGTTACAACGATCTATATGAATTGCTTCAATCAGAAATAATTCATTCAAATTTGTGCGGTGGTTCTTTCACTAATGCCTTCCTCAAAATTATTTATCTTTTAACATCAAAGAAACCATTTTATCCGTATAAAGACAGGACAAACACTACTCTTTTAGTTTACAGCATGTATAACTTTGCTGTAAACTTGGTCATGGTAACCATGCACAAAGGTAATACAATATGATCAAGTAACAAGGTAACTAAATAAGTACCACTTTGCAATTTCATCGTCATGTTCAGCTTGTTCACATTGGGCATGTCAGTGAGTTGGCTTGTGGATGCCTAAGAAGGGTACCGTCATTCAGAAGCTTCATGGATAAGTCTTGGAATTCAGCATCTTTGTGAGTTATGACACACACCCATCAACACAACACCCCACCCCAGCTCTGTATTAAGAGCGACGCAAATAATAGCAAAAAAGCACATGAAACATATTTGTTGATGGCTTACATCACCCATTTGTTGTTGTTTAATACTTATGCTACCCAAACTAACATGGCAGATAACTTGAGTTACAATGTAGAAACTGCCTAATGCCATGCTAATTTTACCTTGATGCAAACTTTGAGGTACCTGTAATGTTTACATTTAAGTAAAGTTTAGCACCTCAAAGCATTTCATTCATCAGATCAGGCTAGGCAGGCAGAGGTACAACTATAGAAGAACACATGAAAATGGAACCAAAGAAAATCAGAGATACCAAAATAGGAAATCACCATGAAGCGTGCTGAAAAGGCAGCCAGCACTGAACTCTGAGATCATTTGTCCATGGCATATGTGCATGGTTCATATGAACGACGAAGGTTACCCCTCCAACATACTTGCCCAAAGTGCAGGGTTCATTTCCTTGCTGCTATCAGAAGCTGCAAACCTTAGTTTATGCATGCACATATTTGCAAGATAATTTCGTACTTCCCCATATGTTCAGCCAAAAAATCCTTGAAAAAATTGTGTTGCAGTTTGAGAAATGAGATTGCAAAAGGAAAATATGCCCTTAAGAATAGCTTGCAGGTCCATTTCACATTTAAAACTGTTTGTCTGTTCATCTGTGTACCTTTCTGCCTGAAACAAAGAAGCATTGTAAAAGCCTTGTGAACAAAACATATAATGGAGAAATTCAACAAAACTTTAAAACAAAGTGAACAATAATAGCAGATAGCATGATGGTGCTGGGTGTGACTATGGGGTTAATTTCAGAAATTAAATTAGAGATATTTTATGACTTAATAAACCCAAGCATCTAGTGGCATAAAAAATTCTGAAATATAAGGTTGCAAAACTCCAAATACTTTTCAGTTTCATGATTTCTCCGATTCATAGGCCCATGAGAAATTAGTTCTAAGCACCAACATGGTTGATTGTATTTTTTTTCCTCAAACATTTGAATCAGTGCATTCTACCTAAAATTTTGACGCCTGAACTTGCACATTGCTTCGAATTCTTAAACTCTGAACCCCATTGCTTAGAACTCTAAAAGGCTGAACTTTAACTCTTAACCTGAGCTATCTCCCTGTACATGACTACTATTCATTGGCCAACCCTTGGGGCATCTCTGAATTCAGATTCATGATTTGCAGCAAGATCCAAAAGAAGAAACTACAATGCTTTGATAGAAACACAAATTTTGTCTTCCTTATACACTACAATGATTTGTCATTAAAGAAAATTGCAGGCACTGATCATATGAATGCAGATATACAAACATACTATTGCACTTGACTCCTTGTAAACTCCAATTTTGTTCATGTCAACTAACAATATGCAGAGAAAAACATTCAGTCCAAAACAAATAATATGATGGACTGTAAATCTACAAAAGGATTCTTGATAAATACACATTAAATATTTTCTTTTAGGGTACATTTGCAAATTGTAACAAAGACAGTAATAAAGCATTGAATAGTATTTCTTCATCGCCAATATGTGGAGAGCCCTTCCGGTTGACCACTGGTAGCTTTGTAGATTTCACAACTTCAAATCACAATTATCGTATGCTGGCATGTATCCACAGGAACTTCATAGAAATTAATTTTTCAAACAAATCGGAGAGCCCTTCCATTAACACTCCCAGTCTGCGCACAGATTCTGAGAGGATCAGAACTAATGTATCTCACAAGACCATACATCAAACAATCTATTTGCATAGCACAAACAAAGGCTTGGAATGAAAGCACACACTAACTCGATTCATCAACAGTCACATAGGCTAAGATCGGCAATAGGAATCAGTGACACAATTCAACAAACAGGTGGTCGGCATAGTATACGAGACTTAATTGAAACAGAGCACCCAACCTTACAAGGTGAGCGCAAGGTCATGGAAGCCATCAATGTAGGTCGGCACTGCACTCTGCACCCGTCAAGCTTCTGCTCCATCTTCTCCAGCACAGTCAACTCCCTGTCCTCGTCGGTGGCACCGCCTTGTTGCTTCGAATCACCAAGGACAATGCATCGCCATCCCTGTCGGTTTCTTGGAGGGATGAGACGGCCTCGTGGGTGGAAAACACGGACACAGATGCCTTGGTGGTCAGGGCCTCAGCGAGCACATCTCGACCTCGGCGGCAACCACCGCTGGTACGGGTCCCCAAGGACTTGAGCGTCGTCATTGCTGTTGTTTCTTGGAGGAAGCAGACGCAGTGGCGGCGGACAAGACAGCCTCGCGAACGCGGATGCCTTGGTGGCCAGGGCCTCAGCGAGCACACCTCGACCTCGGCGCCGGCCGCCGCAGGTGCGGGAACTGCCGCCTACGGTATGCTGGCGGGGGCCCGCACGGAGGACGCGAGGCAGGCAAGGTCCTCCTCGACTTGGCGTAGGGTGCTCGTCGCGGAAGGCGGACGCGAGGCAGGAAGCGTCGTGGCGCCGGAGTGCGGAATTTTTTTAACACAATATTATTTTAATAAATAATTGCAGATCTAGATGTTGCTTTTAAAAAATTACAAAAGTAGCATCATGTCGGCTATTCAGGGGCCGATTAGGGACCTATCGGCTGCTCACCAGCCAATAAGCTACGTGGCAGCCGACTAAATAGTAGCAGATACTAATCGGCAAGTTGATCGCCGATTGGTGCCTTGTCGGCTCCTTACAGGCCGATTGGGCCAATCGGCTCGTGGTGGGCCGACAGGTCTCAAGACCTCAAGATGATGAACAGTGAAGAAGTTAACAATATTTTGATACATATAAACACCTGTGCATACAAGAAGTTTTTCAAAATCCTAGAAAAATAATGGTACATCTGAAAATTCTGAAACTTGCTAGGTAGCTTTGCAATGTGCTGCTCTCTAATACAAAATTACGAACCAACAAACATAGTGTTTGTGATTAATTAATTCATATAAAACAAGTTATAAAGCAACAAACATAGTGTTTGTGACACACTTTTAATTTGTTTTTTTTTTGTTGATCCAAAATAAACGTACTATGGACTAAAAAACGTTAAAAATTTTTATTAGATGTTAAAAATTAGGCACAACGAATTTTGCTTGGATCTAGTATATAACCTTTATAGTTTTAAAAACTAAATTCTTAATCAATTTTATCCTAAACAACTATATAGAGGAGTTTAGCCCTAAACAAAATAGCCCACCACTGTTTATTGTTTCACGGCAGTTTAAAGCGCACACTGCCTGTAATGCAAAATCTGAGTGTTAACCTTGTCATGTCTTGGAGTCTTAACCCCAGAAGTTTCACACATCGACCGCCTAATCACTTTCCTCACCGTTGGACACTATATAGATCTTATGTATTTTGGAATTGTTTGGACATAAAAATTACATAGGAGATCTCTCTGCGCATAGGAAAAATAATGCGAGCTCCAATGATAGGTGCTAGATTTATTTCAGAATTTAACAGTGTTGTGTTTTCGGTGGTAGACACTGAATTTATTCCAAGATTTAACGGTGTTGTGCTTTTTAGTGCCGGACGTCGTCCTTCGAAGATGCTCGTAAGGGTAGGTTTTGTGTGCATGTGTTTATAGGGGTAAATGTTACCCGATACTCCCTCCATCCATAAAAAATGCAAGCATTAGTTGCGTGCAGATCAAACTCGTTTAACTTTAACCCAATTTATAATAAATAATATTATTTATATCTTTAACTAGATTTGCTACTAAAATATATTTCATAACCAATTTAGTGATAATTATTTTGTGTCATCATTGTTAGTATATTTTTATATAATTTTAGTTAAATTTTAAATTGTTTGATTTTTTAAAAAAGCGAGAATTTTAGTTATATAATAAGGAACGTACTAGGCAACTTGTATGTCTGTTCTCTGACTTGTAGGCAAACCTGGGTCGGCCGTACTAGCCATGTAAAAAAAGAAAAAAGAAAAGAAAGGACATGTCTAGCCGTTGAGGTGGTCGGCCGTACTATCAGCCTATCATGAGTTCTTCCTACAGAAAAACGTCGTACCCTACTAGCAGCCCAGTATCATTTTTTCTACGTGTCCAGTCCACGAAAATGTGCTTGTCCATTCCACAAAAATGTCTACAGTACTAGTAGCGGCCTATCGGCGCGTGGTTGGCCGACGGGGGCATATCGGCAATTGACTAGCCGATAGGCCTGTCGGCACCATTTTCACCTACGTGGACAGGGGATATAACATGTTGGCACCAGTTATTGGCAGTTACCTACGTGGACAGGGGATATAACATGTTGGCACCAGTTATCGGCAGTTGAATTGCCGATTAGGTCCTATCGGCTGTCAAGCGGCCGATAGGTATTATATCGGCTGTTGGATGGCCGACAGGTTGCTAGTTTTGCAATTCTTTAAAAGCAATCTCTAGATCTGCAATTATTTATTAAAATAATATTATTTTTTAAAAAAATTCCCGGAGTGCGGCCTGGACCTCGCCGTGCAGGAGGAGAGGGCGGCGAGGGCGAGGGCGAGGCCTTGGGCTTTCGCGTGCTCGGGCGAGTTGTGGGATCGATGAGGCAAGGATGATGGAGCGATTTAGGAGCGAGGGGTTTTGCTCGATGATCGTGGAGCAGTTTCCCGTGGAGCGCGGAATTGGGGCGGGCGACGTGCGCGTGGGATGTCGGTTTTGCCAGGGCCGAGGGGCGGTGATTAACGCGGCGCGAGACGTTTAGGCCCTAGATACGAAGTATTTTTGGAGTTTAAGAAAAATATGGTTTTGTGAAATACTTTGGTTTTAGAGTGTCATAGAGTGTTTGGATGTAACAGATTTTATGGTTTTGAAAACCATGGTATTGCTGGAACTGTAGTCTTTTTAGAGTTTTAAAAACTCCACTCTAGACCTATTTTTTCTAAACCACGGTTTTTGCACCTCACTGGCTCTAAAACTACAGTTTCTTAATACTATAGTTTCTTAATACTATGGGCTGCACATTGTGAGGAAAAAAATAGTAAAGAATCAATTTTGGACCCCTTTATATGACTAGTTTTTGCCATATACGTTAAGGTTGCTCTAAATGGCCATCCACGAGAGAACGCATGGCTATAACTGTCGATCTACCTGATAGCCCAAACAGAGGCCGCAGGCCCGCAGACGACCGATATATGCACTGGTATCACCCAAAAGGAGATGGTCAGCATGCCCACGGTCCAACCGTCAATCGTTCGATGCCATCTACGGTCTAACCATCAGGACAAATAGCCGCGACCGCGACTGCGACCGCGACCAGAGGTTTCAAATCACACTGGATCCCGCGCTCACTACCACTGGGCTGGTCTGAACATGTGCCACTTATTTATCGGATGGAGCTGAAAATAAGCTGAATTAAATGCAATTCCATTACTCGGTGTAGGCAAACTCGGCAGTAACAATATTCAGAGGATGAGCCATGATAGGGTCATCATCCACCGAACACACACACCCAGGAGCAGCTCGAGAATGTTCCACTCTATTACAAGTACGAGAATTAGTTCAGCCTTGCAAGCACTTTGATTTCCCTAATCAACTCTCCAGGCTCCAGCCATGGATAGGTCCCAATTCTGCGACTCCATAGCTAGCTGAACCTGTACAGCATCAGTTTCTAGGTGGACTCTGGAAATGCGCAAATCAATCGCCGCTTGTATCCCTTGTAAGCACAAATCAATCGCCGCTTATATCCCTTGTAAGCATGCCGGCCACTACTCCAGCTTGGAAAGGGTCCAGAATATGGGAATGCGAACCCGCCACCCCGGCCAGCCAAGATCACATATATCGCCTTCATTATCTAGAATTATGAATCATATCCCCAGCCACCATCTCCCCAGTCTCTCTATGAAACGATGCATATCGCAGTTGATCTTCAGAAAATTTTGTGCCGGTCTCTGCCACTTCTGAACCACTTTTTTATCGGAAGGAGTTGAAAATGAGCTGAAGTTATTAACCTACTAGGAATGTATTTATATATAAATAGGAACGATCGACCTTTGCTTTACCATGGTATTCAATCTTGGACGATGACATATTTAGCAGACGAACTCCCCGTTTGTTGGACCTCCAGCTCATGTGTTCCCGGCTTCTCCTCCCAACCAGAGAGGCTTTCCTGGCCTACAAAAAGCAACTCCCAAGATAATAACCCAGGCTGATCCTCCCTTGCACGGCCTCCTAGCTCCTACCCCACCCGCGTCCCCCGCCACCCCGTCGACGCCGGCCGCTCTCAGAGAGTCGGAGCCCGGCGGCCGGATCGGAGGGCGACGTCGTCCCAAACAAAGAATATACAATTTATTATTATATATACACAGCTAATAAGCTAATATATATAATAAGGTAGCCATGGGTAAACGCAGCGTCCCTCGGTACCCTGAGGACGAGGACAGTGGCGGTTGCTGCGGCTGCCTGTGCTGGTGCTGCTGTTTCCTGTTCCTCATCGTGGCGGCGCTGGCCGGCACGGCCGCCTACTTCTTCTTCGTCTACAAGCCCAAGGCGCCGTCCTACTCCGTCAGCAACATGTCCGTCTCGCAGTTCGACTTCAACTCCAAAGACCTGACGCTCTACGTCAAGCTCACCGCCGCCGTGCGCGCCGAGAACCCCAACGACATGATCGCCATCAGGTACGGAGAAGGCTCCCGCACCGTCGTCTCCTACCGTGGCACGCCTCTGTGCTCCGGGAAGCTCCCGGCCTTCTTCCAGGGATACAAGAACGTCACCGTCATGGACATCTCCATGGAGGGCCGCCACGGCTTTGGCTCCGGCCTGCAGCAGGCGCTGGAGGAGAGCGAGAAGGCCGGGGCCATCCCGGTCGACATCTTCGTCAGCGTCCCCGTCGAGCTGCAGCTCGGCTCCGTCGACCTCCGGCAGGTCAAAGTCAATGTGCATTGCGCCCTCGTCCTCGACAGCGTCTCGCCCAAGAAGAAGCCCAACATCAAGTCCGCCACCTACCAGGCCAACGTAGAGTTTTGATTAGTATTTATGCACGTTATTCGTCTGTACTGATTGCTCGATCGAACGCTAATATATTTATTAGTGGAGCTGGCCGGGGAGGATCCAAAAGTCTATATATACACATTACATATATAGTATATTGCAATCTTTGTAACATTGTAGTCAAAAGAATTCTTGTAAACTGCAACATTGTTTTGGCTCATTTTTCTGTGCATGTACTCCCTCCGTCTAAAAAATGCAGGTCCAAAAAATGCACTTTCTATATTTGAACCAATTCCAATTTTCTTTTAGTTTATAGTTAATTAATAGCTTGACGGGCTTAGAGCCGGGTTTCAATGGTATCTGCAGTCAGCCTTTTCATGAATTGCTCTCTTTTGCTAAGAATGACAATATCTCCATGTCGGAAGCGGTCACTTCTGCTCCAACCTATGACCTTTTTCATTTACCTCTTTCAGTTGAAGCATATGAGCAGTATACAACATTATTAACTATGTTTGAGGAAATTCAGTTACAGCAGACAAATGACACCTGGTCATATATTTGGGGAAGCCCCTCCCTTTTCTCTTCCAACAGGGCCTATTTTAATCTCATTGGCCACAGGCATGTGCATAATGCCTATAAATGGTTGTGGAAATCATCTTGTCAGAATAAAAGAAAAGTTTTCTTCTGGCTTGTCCTAAAAGACAGATTTAAGTACAAGAGCTTTACTTCGTGGAAAGAATATGCACCTTCCAGATTATAATTGTGTTTTATGCCAGGTGAATGTTGAAGAAGATTTGGCTCACCTTCTTTCTTACTGCCCCTTTTCACTCTGCAGCTAGTGGTACCTAGTCTTGTCTGTTGGTTCAAAGCATCAGAGAGCAGCTGTGTTTGCCTTTTGCCATGGAGGGATTTATTACTATGTGTTCGTCCATTTGGATGGCACGAAATGATGTTATTTTCAGAGGCATTCCACACTCTGTCCAGCCGTGCAAGATGATCTTCAAAAAGGAGTTTGCTCAAGTTAAGCTACGAGCAAGAGTGATTTACATCGTAGAAATGACTTATGGCTACAAGCTTTAGTTTTAAAGTTATAAGCTTTTCTTTCCGTTTATGTCTCCTAAGTCTGCCATGTAAATCTTGAAATTTTGTTTTAAAATAGTTTACCAGTACCCCTCCTGTCACACATACACCACGCATGATATGGAAGTAGGGATGAATTGGGCCTAAAAGCCCAGGAAAAGAGAAAAGCGGCGACGTGGGCCACGACCACCCCAAACTCTAGGGGTGGGCGCACGCCACCACCGCCATGGGTGCCGCGGGAGGCGCCACCCTCTCTGTGGGCCCGCGTCTAGGTGCAGTTGTATTAGTTAATATATATTAGAGATATTTCAAGGTATTAGGAAAATTATAAAAAAGGAAGGATCCGATGGATAAGGTTCCTTGCCTTTTAGAGTCCAATAAAGACTATAAATACTAGGGGATTGTAATTGGATCTATTAAGAAGTAATTTGGTTAATTACCTTTATTCCTATTCTCCCATTAGCCGCTATCTCTTCTCCTCTCCCGGCCTCCCATGCCCCCCCCCGCCGCCCGTGCACCCGCCCCCCTCCCCCTCCCTCTTCCTCCTCTAATCCTTTAGCCCAATCCACCCTTCCTGCGCGTGTGGTACAACTGGTATCAGAGATCCGGATTTGATCTGCCATAGACGTTGATACAATCAAGAAACTCTACCGACTTTGAGGGATCCATTCTCAACAAGATTGATAATGTCTCCAAGAAACTTAGTGACGTCGGCAATCGCCTCTCTACTATGGAGATGGGGCAAACGGCGAAAGCCATGAAGGAGAGCCTAGAGTAGATAGGGAAGAACATGGCGATAGCTTTGGAGGCTGCCCGCGCATACATCCAAGACCAAGTAAGTCAATCCCACTCATCTACTATGACTGAATTAGTTGTTGAATTGGAAAACAAATAGCTGCTCGACATCAACATCAAACCCATAGAGGAACCAATGGCACCCTAGACACCCAATGCCTTCCAAGGCCTGGAGATCCGCCCGTACAAATTGTCGTTTGCAACATATGACGGGAAAGATGACCCACTGCCATGGCTCAATCGGTGCAAGCAATTTTTCAAAGGGCAGCATACCCCTGATGACCAGAAAACATGGTATGCATCTTATCATCTTACTGGAGCAGCACGACAGTAGTATATGAGGCTATCATGGGAGCATGATGATATGAGTTGGGCATACTTTGCCAAGTGTAATGCGAGATTTAGACCACCGACACGTCGCAATCCATTAGGAGAATTAGCATCTCTCAGAAAGACACGCTCCATCAATGAGTATACAGAGCATTTCCTGGAATTAGTAGCTCATGTGGGACACCTAGATGAATTGCAGCATGTCAATATATTCACAGCGGACTTGCTTGAGCCGCTGAAAATAGATGTTGAGTTACTAAACCCATAGGATATGGAAACAACAATGTCCCTAGCCGTTCCTATGAACATCGGTTGGTAGTGATGACAGATGCAAATAAATCTACAGCACCCAAACAAAGCTGTCTTCCACCCCCACGCTCATCAACTACAACGGCAGCTGCAACAACAGCGAATACACAACTAGCAACAGCCCCAGTAGCAGATCCTCCTCAAGTTTAATGACCCTTTAAATGGCTTATGGTAGATGAGATGGCGACTCGTTGAGAGGCCAGCCTCTGCTTCAACTGCGACGAACCTTTTTCCCGCGGCCACAAGTGTAAGATGCTATTTGAAATTACGGTAGTTAATGATTTTATAGCAGACGATACTCAGGACAGCATGATGATGATGATCGGAAAACCACATTCTAGGGTACATGGAGCTTCACTAATGTACCTAGAAGCAGTGATTAATGGAACTCGGGTGATAGCACTGGTTGATCCAGGAGCTACGCACAACATAACTGATATCAACGTGGCTCGCGCCATAGGACTCAATGAGCAGCATATTGACACAACTATATTAGTGGGCAGTGCAAATGAGGTATCATGTAGACGTGCATCCTTTAATGTTCCTTTGAGAATTGCTAGTGACATCTTTGACATTAATGTCTTCTTAATGGACATTGGTAATGACATTGATGTTATCATGGGAGCACCATGGTTAGCAGGACTTGGCAGGATCACTTGGGATTTCATGTACTTGGAACTCCGCTATATAAAGGACGGGCGTTCGCACACCTTGACTGCTCAGCGCTAACATCGGACACAGACAATTGTACGAGCATTACCAGCTCTTTCACCCATGGTACATATAGACAATGCTGCTGAATTCATAGGCAATCCAATGAACAAAACTATACAAGCACGACAGCCCAATGCATTGGATTTCATCACTAATAGCGAAGCTCCAATCTTCTCTAGTATTAGGCATGCCATCAGACAGTAGTACACACTTAGAAAAATATATACAATAATTCAAGCAGGACAACAATCAGGGGCTTGGACAGTAGAGGAAGGCCTGATTTTTTATGATCACCATCTTTATCTCCCAGCGGCCTCAACATTGTTATAGGATCTACTCTAGGAACTCAAAAAGGGGGATTACAACTGTTGGTATATTTAACGCACACAGAATAATCAAAGAGATAAATCCGGCAAGCGCACGGATACCGCTGTAGCTTTCACCTAAGAGTATTCTAAGGTATCGATTTTCCACGAGGAATACGAAGTGAACTAGAAATGAATTAAGAATGTCCAAGGATAGATAAGATAAATGTTTTTGATGGGTAGAGAGGGGCTATCTAAGGTGATCTAGATAACTAAGAATCAGACTTACAATACTTGTCTACTTTGGAGCAACAGTACCTTTCCAAATCTCAAATAAGACTGGAAAGAAGGTAGTTGGGGAAGGCTGCCAAAAGCTCTACGAAACACCAACTCTGACGTGATGGAATACGAAGGCCAACAAAGCTGTCACCTCTGAAGGCTACCATAACTAACCATAAGAATTGGGCGCAAACTCAGGTAAACCCTAACCTAGACACCATGTCTACGCTAACAATTACTACTCTAGTCACGTACGCTAACTAGAGCACTCAATACGAGCTAAGATCCCATAAACAAAGTAAAGTAAGAACAAAACTTAATCAAATAGAAGACTTAGAGTTACCAACTGAAGAACTTGAAGATGAACTGTCTCCGTAGAGGTATAAAGTTGAGGAAGATCCGACAAGCTGGCTCCTCTTCTACTTCTTCCTCTCCTCTCTCCCTATTTTCTAATTACAAGAGCTTTAAATGAGCTAGGGCTTCTAGCTCTCTAAATGAATTGATAGAATGAATTCAGATTTTCCTGGGGGGTCTGGCCCTATATTTATAGTCCGGTGGGATGCACGACAGCCGTTTGATCAAACCGACTTAAGGTACGGTGGATATTGACCCTCAAAGGTGGTGGAGGAAGCTTCTAGAAGGGCGTAGAAGATGGTTTTGGGGGGAGGCCGCCCGGCCCCATCCCTCAGGCCGGCCGGCCCCACCATGTGGGCCCCCGCGCTCTGCTTCATTCTAGTGTTTTCTAGATCCTTCCTGAGTCCAATGTGCGGGGTTTCGTTGGCGTCAAGTTTCGTTACTCCGTTTGATAGTTAGACCCTTTTCCGTGGTTTTCTGGAACAATCCCTGCAAAATAATAATTCACCAAAGCTCGTGGAATTTGTCAGATAAAACCCTATACTTCTTTATTTGCAAGTGTATTGACCATTTATCATGTTTATTGCACTATTAAATGTTGACGCTATCCACCGTCAACAAGCTCCCCCAAGCTTACCCTTTGCTAGTCCCTTAGCAAAGCCTAACTAATAAACTTGGATCAGTAGTTGCTACAATGCTTTCACTCTTCAAAAGTACACATGCTTTCAAACAAAAATTGTCCTCCAGATTAGACAAAACTGCTCTAACTTTCAATCTTACCTATTTTACCTTTAACTATGGAGCTTTTCAACTTTCACGTGGGTCTTGAGTAATTAAAAGATAGAACAATCAAGTCAAGCACTATGTCTCAAATTCTTCACTCAACCAATATTCCGGAGTTTTTACAAGTTTTCAAAATAAAACTCAGAGCTTAATTGTATGACACCCTCAAGTCTCTTATTATATGTGGTATTTATGGATCTCACTGAGGCATTAATGATGTCATGCCTTCCTACAGCTAAGGATTATAGTGGAGTTTATATGAGTGGCATTAAAATAAGGGTAAACATACTTGCAATTCATATATTATAAAGTCAAACAATGGATCCAAAGAGAGTCAAGTCATACAATCAAACCAAGATGTGCTTGTGTATAGAATATGGTGGATAGATGAATATATGGTGGCTAAACCTAATTCTACTTTTGCTCTTTGAAAATAAATCTCTCTCTCTCTCTCTCTCTTTGTAACACCCCTGGTGTTACGTTAACCTAAACCCCACCATGTCATCATATTATGCATTAAGCATCATGTTTATTAATTCAATGATAGTGCAATTAGCATATGATCATATGCGTCATTAATTTGATAACCAAGCATTTGGTGCATTATTGCATTTCATGGTGTTAATGACCCTTGCATAAGTAATGCTTTTTCTTGTATGCCAAGTGTGTTTTAAGATGTTAATCATGCCTAATGATTTTTTAGTATAGCTTGCTATGCATGCTAATTAGAATAGTGTGGAAAAGCAATTAAATTTCACTTACATGTTTAATCAAGTTTATAAAAATAATTAACCTAAAAGCAACCTTGGAGTGATTAAGTGTGTGGCTAACTATGTCTAACATTCTAAACATGTTTTACAAGTCAAACAATGTAAAAGAAAGAATCAAGTTTGAAGTTGGAATTTAAACCCCAAACCCTAACCCTAGTGGCTAAGTGTTGGGATTTATATTTTAAATTCACTTTTGAGGAGCTAACCATAATTAATTTTCTAAATAAAAGTTACTAAACTTTGGTACCATTTCAAAGTATGAACTTTGTACTTTGAAAGTGTGTCATTGGTTGGGTTTGAAAAGTACCACAACATCATTAATTAATTGCCCAAAAGTACAATTTGAAATTCCTTTTCAAAAAGCTTGAAATTCAAAGTGTTTTTGCCCCCTTTACAATTTCATCTCAAAATATTCAAAATTTGGGAAACTTCAAAATACAGATTGTACATCTCTTTGAGCCCTACAAGTTTGATAAATAAAGTTTTTCAAGTTTTTAAATAAAATTTGAAGTAATTTTAAAAGTTTGCCAAATTGGGAATTATCCCCTTTTAGGTTTTCAAACTCAAATTTGAAAATTATTCAGTTTCAATAAAAACTCTTGAAATAAAAGTTGTAGAGTTTGAAAAGTTGAACAACTTTTAGTTTTGTATATTTTCATCTTTTATTCAAAATTTAAAAGTAATTTTGAAATCCTTAAAGTTAGGTTTTTATCTCTTTTCAAAATTTAAAAGTAGTTTCAAAAATAATTGGAATTTGATAAAACTTCTTTAATACAAGTTGTAGGGCAGGAAAAGTTGTGCAATCCATATTTTTGGATATTTTCAAGTTATGTTCAAATTTTTGGAGTAATTTGAAATTTTCAGAAAAGAGGAAGAGGACAAGGTGCTACAGTAACCAAAGGGAAGAATTTCCCTTTCTCCTCTGCCCATCCCGCACGGTCACCGGCGGTGAGGTGGTGTTCTCGCGCCATCGCCGGTCTTTCCGCGTGACCAACCATCTGGTCATCGTCGCGAAGGCCCCTGCCACCTCGCCAAGCCGTCCATGCTCCATAAAAGCCGAGCGTTGGCCATCGTCGTCGCTTTTCTTCTCTCGGTCATCACCGGCAGCTGCACCGCCTTCTCCTCACCGGCAAAATTGCCACTCCCTGCTCCACCATCACTCACCAAAGCTTGCAGCCAGCTCCGCCACTCCCTCACCTTTTTCCCGAGACGTCAAATGCGAGCCGAAACCGCTGAAATCGCCATTGCGCTGTTGTTCTTTCCCGCGGCTGGCAGCAGCGCCGCCGCGAGCACCCCCACCTTGGCCAAGTCTCCTTGCCACGCCTCCCGCCGAACCACCTAGCGTGTTAGCTTTGCCTCGTCCCCCATGGAGCTCCTCGGCTTTGTTGGGTGCCTCTGTCGAGCCCGAGACGCGGGGGAACGCCGTCGCACCCGCCGTGTAGGCACGCCCAACGCGTCTCCGCCATACGGTCATGCCTCCCCATCCTCTCTCGGGTCGGAGCAGCGCGAGCAGCACCCCCCTGGGTGAGCCCCCTACACCTCTCCCGTCCCTTGTCTGGTTCATTTGGGGCCGGCAACGGCAAGCTGCCGTCGTCTTGCCCGCCACGAGCACGGCCGCCGACCGCGCCCCCCCTCCTTGCTCTGTTTAAACGGGAGAAAGGAGGGAGAAGAGAGGCAGGCAGGCCGGGCCAGGCCGCCTTGGGCGGCATGGGCCTTGCCTAAGGCCGGGCTCAGCCGAGCCAAGTCTATTTAGGCCCTTTTTTTTTTTTGTTTTTTCTTCCAAATTGAATTTAAAAGCTGATTTTTGTAGGTTGTTTTATATATATCCAAAAATCATGAAAAATTATGAGCAAGCTTTTCATGTTAAGGGTGACCTTCACTAAAATTTGTGTACTGTTTTGAGTAGGTTTGCTTTTATAAATTATTTCCACCTTGTTTAAAGCCTGTAAAAATGGTTAATAAAATAACCATTAGTTAATTAGTTTTCTAATTAAAATATTGGATGAATTGTGGCATTGTGTGAAGCCCATGGATCAATGTTCACCCCTGGTCCATGGCCTTATCATGTGTAGCTCCATCATATAGAAATTTGCTCACATGCTTAATGGATAATAAAATGACTTAATTAAATGATGGCAACTTTACTTAGGATTTGCTTCCCTTTTTGGTATGATTGGAAGACCATGAACCATTACTACCCTAATGATTCATGGCTTGATTGTGTAGTGTTAGTAATAGTTATCATTACATGTGTAGTGATAGTTACTCAATTAGTAAGTTTAATTAGCGGCTTTCAACAACTGTAAAAATGGTTAATAATCTTAGTAGTTCCTAATCACTATTAGGATTGATTGATGTTGGGATTGAGTGATGACCCTAGGTTATTAACCCTAATAACCTTTGGCAATTCAATTATGTTGATTTCGCTGCGCTATTCGATGTTGTCGTAGTTGCTAATTATGATTCCTTGATACAACTTTACCGTGAAGGAAAGTTGTACTCAAGTTAATGAAGAGTTAAGTTGTTTCATCCATGTTGCCTTGCATCATGCATCATGTCATGCATTTCATCATACTTAGAATGCATCATTTGTATACATATAGTGTACGTGAGAGAAAGTTTCTGTGGATCAAGTTCGGAGAAGGTGTTTCTAGAAGAAGATGCCCAGAGGTGTTGATGCCATCTGACTTGTGTGATCCTCCTGAGGATCCTAACCTTCTCTGCAACGCAGGCAAGCCCCGGATGCATTCAGACCTTTCCTTGTATTTCGAAAAGCTTTATATTTTATGTCGATGATATGATGCATTAGGTAACAGGAGTTGTGTGATATCCTAATTTGATGCATTTACCATACCTTGATATATACCCTGGATACCTATTTTGATTTCGAAAATGCTAGTATATGCTTAGCCCTGCTAATAGCATATGCCTTATGAAATGTTTTTAAAGGTGTGATAACATATCCTTTTGAGAAAGTGATAAAACCTGATGTCTCTTATTGGTACCCTTCACTTTGATCGGGTCAAGGGTATGCAACAAGGACATGATGAGTAAATCAAGACATCGGTGGAGTGACTTGCACTAGGATGGGCTAGTGCCCTGGTGTAGTGTCGTCCACTGGTGTCGTTTAAGCACCGTTCATTGCCTTGGCCCTTGGATCATGAGGTTATTGGATAGTACTAGTCGCATGCTAATGGCGGTAAGCTCTCTTGAACTATCCATGACGAGAACGGACAACCGGGACGAGCGTAGCGTGTACCCATCCTACAGGGCGCACCGTGGAAGGGGACCGCGGCATAGGGAGGTGGTGTACTGTACCCTCATGGTTAGGACCCGTTCTGGGGCGGAGAAATTCAAGTGTGAGTTGATGTATGTAAGATGTTGGTCCTGCAGCTAGGAAGCCCCAGCTGGGTATATAAGCGATTCGAATCGTCGTTGCTCCACGATATGGGAGACTTGATCCTTGCACCAGCATCGTAGTAATGATGGAAGTTGATGGAAGGAAAGTTTTGAAATTGTTATCTGATTGACAAGTGATTGCCATAGTAAGGATCAGTTTTAAAATGCTTTTCCGCAAAGGTGTCTTTGATTCTTGCTAAAGCCTTACCTTGAATCTTATCAACCAGCATTCCTGAGTCTTCTCCACTCTTTTCTTTGGGTAAGTCTTGCGGAGTACTTTTATACTCAGGGTTTGTTTGACCCCTATTGCAGGTACTAACTATTGCCGCTAAGTTCGGTCATACCAGTGGGCTTGGCATGATCGAATATCTCCCACCTAAGGTGCTCTCCTGCAGGTGTTCTATATCTCCTTCTTACTTCCGCAAACTTAGTTAAATTTTGGTTAATCAAACTCTGATCAAGTATTGTAATTTTTTTATAAATCTTCCGCTACTCTGTTGTATTTGAATAAAAACGGTTGTAATACTACAATATCTCTGTAAGAATTTGATCCTGGAGGATCGTGGTGTCATCGGGGTTTCACCCGACAGAACATTCTGAGTTATGTGGTACATAAGCATAGCCGATAGAGGTCTTAGGGACAATGTCAGGTGCTTGTGGGCCATATAATTTGGAAGGTTCTGCCACAGAATGGTATCAGAGCGATTCTTACAAAGATACTTGTAGTATTGCTTTACGAAAACTTCAAAATGACAATATTAACACTTGTCTTCCGATCTTTTCAAAGTTTCTACAAGCTATCAAGAAGACTTTTCAGATAATCCGGAGCCACAATGTTGAAGAGTCTCTAAGTATTCTCACAGGAGTTTACTGAAGAGTCAGCTTCATCGACAATACCTTGCCAAGAGTCTTTCTGTATCCCGTCTCACTCTGCAAGACTAAGGTGTAAAGTATTGCCCTATAGTGAGTTGTGAGTGATGTGTTAACTATCGTCGTGAAGACCTATAGGACGAGAATGCACCATACCTATCATATAAAATAAAGGTAACATGTCCTTCCTTAATCCAACAATAGCTATTGATCGCATAGCTATTAAGATCCCACTGATCTTGTCCTATATCTCGAATTGCTAAGGATCTTTTGCTTAGCAAATACCTGAATATAACTTTGACTTCCTTGCTTATGTATGTGTCTTACCTGGTCTTTCTAATTTTAACACATGTCGTTTCCTTGACCTCGTCATTTCGACATGGGTCATGCGGTAGTTACCGAAATTGTGTTTTATGATGGTACCATGATCCACGATCCCGATACGGCGTCGAAACCTGGGGTCTCCTGTGTGCTGCAGCCACATGAGTTACTAGTTGGGCGCTCGCTTGTATCGAGATCAATGATCATTCTCCATCGCATTCCACAATTAAAGTGCTCCCTTGGGATCATTCTTCGAAATCCCAATTCCTTGTATATGCTAAACTTGTTTCTTGTATATTCTACATTCATTAAGCTTTCACCTTTCAGCCATATCGTAATCTTGGTTATAATCTTGAAGATAACATTCTTGCCTTGTGAACTCCTCAAAACTTAATGTGCTTGACACATTTCTGTTTCTATTACTCAAACCCCATCATTGTTGTATTCCCTTTCTTTGATCTTTATATACGTAATTCATGTTGACACTCTCACCACCAATAGCTATCTATTGATTTAAGTTGGAATTCTCCAACTCAAACCTTGCTGCTTTATAAACTTCTTACAAGTCAATATGCTTGATACTTTTCCTTTTCCATTACTTAACCCAAAGCCTTAAATCTTGGGACGAGATTTCTTTTAAGGGGGATATAATATAACACCCCTGGTGTTACGTTAACCTAAACCCCACCATGTCATCATATTATGCATTAAGCATCATGTTTATTAACTCAATGATAATGCAATTAGCATATGATCATATGCGTCATTAATTTGATAACCAAGCATTTGGTGCATTATTGCATTTCATGGTGTTAATGACCCTTGCATAAATAATGCTTTGTCTTGTATGCCAAGTGTGTTTTAAGATGTTAATCATGCCTAATGATTTTTTTAGTATAGCTTGCTATGCATGCTAATTAGAATAGTGTGGAAAAGCAATTAAATTTCACTTACATGTTTAATCAAGTTTATAAAAATGATTAACCTAAAAGCAACCTTGGAGTGATTAAGTGTGTGGCTAACTATGTCTAACATCCTAAACATGTTTTACAAGTCAAACAATGTAAAAGAAAGAATCAAGTTTGAAGTTGGAATTTAAACCCCAAACCCTAACCCTAGTGGCTAAGTGTTGGGATTTATATTTCAAATTCACTTTTGAGGAGCTAACTATAATTAATTTTCTAAATAAAAGTTGCCAAACTTTGGTACCATTTCAAAGTATGAACTTTGTACTTTGAAAGTGTGTCATTGGTTGGGTTTGAAAAGTACCACAACATCATTAATTAATTGCCCAAAAGTCCAATTTGAAATTCCTTTTCAAAAAGCTTGAAATTCAAAGTGTTTTTGCCCCCTTTACAATTTCATCTCAAAATATTCAAAATTTGGGAAAACTTCAAAAATTTATAGATTGTACATCTCTTTGAGCCCTACAAGTTTTATAAATAAAGTTTTTCAAGTTTTTAAATAAAATTTGAAGTAATTTTAAAAGTTTGCCAAATTGGGAATTATCCCTTTTAGGTTTTCAAACTCAAATTTGAAAATTATTCAGTTTCAATAAAAACTCTTGAAATAAAAGTTTGTAGAGTTTGAAAAGTTGAACAACTTTTAGTTTTGGATATTTTCATCTTTTATTCAAAATTTAAAAGTAATTTTGAAATCCTTAAAGTTAGGTTTTTGATCTCTTTTCAAAATTTAAAAGTAGTTTCAAAAATAATTGGAATTTGATAAAACTTCTTTAATACAAGTTGTAGGGCAGGAAAAGTTGTGCAATCCATATTTTTGGATATTTTTAGGTTATGTTCAAATTTTTGGAGTAATTTGAAATTTTCAGAAAAGAGGAAGAGGACAAGGTGCTACAGTAGCCGAAGGGAAGAATTTCCCTTTCTCCTCGGCCCATCCCGCACGGTCACCGGTGGTGAGGTGGCGTTCTCGCGCCATTGCCGGTCTTTCCGCGTGACCAACCATCTGGTCATCGTCGCGAAGGCCCCTGCCACCTCGCCAAGCCGTCCATGCTCCATAAAAGCCGAGTGTTGGCCATCGTCGTCGCTTTTCTTCTCTCGGTCATCACCGGCAGCTGCACCGCCTTCTCCTCACCGGCAAAATTGCCACTCCCTGCTCCACCATAACTCACCAAAACTTGCAGCCAGCTCCGCCACTCCCTCACCTTTTTCCCGAGACGTCAAATGCGAGCCGAAACCGCTGAAATCGCCATTCTTGCTGTTGTTCTTTCTTTCTTTTCAGCGCCCGCCCCATGAGCACCCCCACCTTGGCCAAGTCTCCTTGCCACGCCTCCCGCCGAACCACCTAGCGTGTTAGCTTTGCCTCGTCCCCATGGAGCTCCTCAGCCTGTTGGGTGCCTCTGTCGAGCCGCAGACGCGCGGGAACGCCGTCGCACCGCCGTGGCACGCCAACGCGCACGTCTCCGCCGCGGTCATGCCTCCCCATCCTCTCTCCGGTCGAGCAGCGCGAGCAAAGACCCCTGTGGTGAGCCCCCCACACCTCTCCCCCGTCCCTTGTCTGGTTCATTTGGGGCCGGCACGGCAAGCCGCCGTCGTCGTTGCCGCCACGAGCACGGCCGCCGCCGACGCCGCCCCCCCCTTGCTCTGTTTAAACGGGAGGAGGAGGGAGAAGAGAAGAGGCAGGCCGGGCCAGGCCGCCTTGGGCCGGCATGGGCCTTGCCTAAGGCCGGGCTCAGCAGGCCAGGCCTGTTTAGGCCCTTTTCTTTTTCTGTTTTTTCTTCCAAATTGAATTTAAAAGCTGATTTTGTTATTTTGGATAATTAAATACTTTGGGTAAGTAAACATATGATAAAAATATATGTGTGATCCTTGTGATGTGTAGTTTCATAGAAAAATATGTGTTGGCCATGTTAATTATTTTGGTTATGCTTAATAATTATCTCCTTTAATTAAGAAATGCTTGGTCTATGATTTTTGTAGGTTGTTTTATATATCCAAAAATCATGAAAAATTATGAGCAAGCTTTTCATGTTAAGGGTGACCTTCACTAAAATTTGTGCACTGTTTTGAGCAGGTTTGCTTTTATAATTTATTTCAAGCCTGTAAAAATGGTTAATAAAATAACCATTAGTTAATTAGTTTTCTAATTAAAATGTTGGATGAATTGTGGCATTGTGTGAAGCCCATGGATCAATGTTCACCCCTGGTCCATGGCCTTATCATGTGTAGCTCCATCTTATAGAAATTTGCTCACATGCTTAATGGATAATAAAATGACTTAATTAAATGGTGGCAACTTCACTTAGGATTTGCTTCCCTTTTTGGTATGATTGGAAGACCATGAACCATTACTACCCTAATGATTCATGGCTTGATTGTGTAGTGTTAGTAATAGTTATCATTACATGTGTAGTGATAGTTACTCAATTAGTAAGTTTAATTAGCGGCTTTCAACAACTGTAAAAATGGTTAATAATCTTAGTAGTTCCTAATCACTATTAGGATTGATTGACTTTGGCATTGAGTGATGACCCTAGTTCATTAACCCTAATGACCTTTGGCAATTCAATTATGTTGATTTCGCTGCGCTATTCGATGTTGTCGTAGTTGCTAATTATGATCCCTTGATACAACTTTACCATGAAGGAAAGTTGTACTCAAGTTAATGAAGAGTTAAGTTGTTTCATCCATGTTGCCTTGCATCATGCATCATGTCATGCATTTCATCATACTTAGAATGCATCATTTGTATACGTGTAGTGTACGTGAGAGAAAGTTTCTGTGGATCAAGTTCGGTGTCACACCCCAAAATTTATGTTTTGGGATGTGACCTAGAAAACACTAAATAACATGGAATGATTTTATTATTTTTCTAAAATTTCCCAACTTGAGTTAAGTCATTGACATTCTAGATAGTGGAAAAATATTTGTTTCTAAAATTTTTGGAATTCAACTTAATGGTTTGTTGCATTCATGCCTGTGCATAAACTTTATGTTTGGAAAATGAATTTAAATGTTTTAAATGCGCATAGGGTTTTGATCCCTAACACATCTCTGATGATCTTTAATCAAGTTTCCATAATCTCAAACCATGATGAAAACCTTGAAAACTATACATCTTGATCATTGTTCTAAACCTTGATAGAACTTCAAATCCTCATCTTGTCAAAACCCTATGTCCTATCATAACATGTTCTCTCTTTTTCTACTCATTTTGCAGTCCTAATTCTTTACAACCGAGTCTTTACCAAATCCCTAAATCTATACTACGTGACCTATTATTGTATATTGTCCCTCATGCAATTCTATCATCACTTTGTTCAAGCAAAATTTGTCACATACCCAAGTTATTCTCAATTCAAAATAATCTCATATAAACCCATGAACACCGCTAATTTGTACTCTCTAGCCAATGGCTCATTCTTTTATCTTTTTTCCTCGCCTTAGGCAACATTCTCATGGACTTCTTGCCCTCTACCTTGTGTCCTCTTGATCAAAGACAAATCTTGTTTTGAACATCCTTGGAAACTATATGACACGTCCCACCTTTCTTGAACTTTAAATTCTTCAGAAACCCTAATTGTGTCTCTGAGAATTTAGCAGGCCGTACCCCAACTCTCCCCTTCCATCTTATCTTCTCATGGACAAATCCATAGGATTATCCCATTACCAAACCATTACCCTCATGTCTCTCTTTTGCTAATGGGTTAGCCCAGCTCTTTCCATCCTCCGATGTCGCTTCGGGCCAAACGGTGCCTTAATTCTCGCCTTGGATCAAAGCCCAACCATCCTCCTCTCTTTGTGGGCCAAGATCAATCCTAACCAGTCCTTCACCTCTTCCTCTCCCCTCTCCCACGTCACCCCTAGGGTGCTGGCCTGCTCCCCTCCCCAAATCACTCCCATTCCTCTCCTTTCATGCAAGGAAACTCCCAATCTCCCTTCCTTTTCTCTTACTTGACAAAAACAGCAGCAGCCCCTTATCTCCCCTTCCCCCACGCCTCCCCCTTCATTCCCCACGTCAAGGACAGGGGAGGGACGCCCCTGCTCCTCCTCATCCACCCCCATGGCTGCCCCGATCAACCGCAACGCGAGAAGGACGCCCTGCTGCACTAGATCATCGTCACCGGCGCCGTTGATGCCTCTCCTCATTCCACCACACCTACCCCCATGGTGAGAACACTCCAGCATCATCCCCATGTTCTTCTTGTATTCCTTTCTGTATATCAAGTGCCGTAGATGACGTATGGTTGATCCCCGATGAAGATTACCCGTTGTATGTGCTGCTGTCCTCGCGGGCAGATTTCCTGTCGTCGATGGAATAGGCGTTCCTCGCTGTTTCATTCCCCCCAATAATCAATCCCTTTGGTGAAGTTGTAGATTACATCCTTGAACACACCCCTGTAAAATGGTTTTGCTATAGTAGTTGAGAAACTTGTGATATCATCATCTTGGTGCCTGTTGTTCCTGCTGTCCTGTCAGGTTGCAGCCCTGAATGGTTTTGGCGTTCCCCGCTAATCCACAGCCCAAATCACCAAACCCTTCAACCTACATGTTCATGACATCCATGCACATGATCCCACATATTGGTTTGGCTATGCAATCCTTGATGGCCTAGATATCGAAGCCGAAGCGCCTGCTATCCTTGCTGTCCAAACAGCAATTACCCTGTTTCTGGCAACGGCGTTCCTGTTGATCCATTAAACCCCAATATGCATCCTTTGGCTATATTATCACTTATATACTTACTCACACCTCTGCAAAGTTTCATGGCCATATGATCAAAGACGAAGGAGATATCACCCAGTTTTGTGCTCGCTGTCCCTGCTGCCCTGCAGCCGCGTTGATGCCGGTTGGCATGCATGTTCCTAATGATTCACCAATCCGGTGGTCAAGCCCTTCAACCACAGTGCATAGCATATACTTACACATGTCTCTACAAGTTTTCTTGGTCATAGGTGCTATAATCATCGAGATATACATGCCATATCAATTGTTACCGCAGCTGTCCTGCAGTCAGCAGTGCAGCCCGTTTTCCAGCTGTGTTTCCCAAATAACCAATGATCAAAGTGACTTGTTCTTTTTTTTGCCAATATATACTCCATTTAATTTATTCCTTAACATTCCCACAAAATGGATCTCCATTTGCTGCACTTATGGCCATGCCCTTGCTGCTCATAAACCCCACTGTCCATCGATATACACGTGTATTGTCATTTTGCATTAAGTCACTCTCTAGATTATCTCACTATTAGCAAACTCCATCTATGCAAACCACCACCATTGTTCTTGGATCTTCAGGTTGTGTGACCAGAGATAATTACTCTTTATAGCATCTCACTTGTCATATCACTCCTGCATAGCCATTGCCATGTATATGCTTTTTCTCATTAAGCTTGCATAGTCATCCCGTGTGATCTAGCTTTTAAATATCCGTATGATTACTTCATTCTTTATAATTTTCATCCTGTATACACTTCTCTGATCTTTTACCCTTCATCTATAAATCCTTATGCTATCTAAATCTCTCAAGTTAACCCAGATACATCATGTCTATACCATTCCTATCATTTACCAAACCTTCCAACTCTCATATCTTTTACGATGTTGCTCCTGTTTTAGTAGTTTTTGCGCTCAAGCGATCATAGTTACAAGCCCTATGTATTTCAAACTTTGTGTATTATTTTTATTATGCTTGATGTATTATTTTTAGGTTTTTTTATGATGCTTGTGTTGGTTGCTGATGACGTTAGAAGTGGAGCTCTGCAAGGATGATCCAACAGGAAAGGATGGAGTGTTTGCCAAGCTTTTAGAAGGCAAGTGTAACATGAGTTCCCTTGTTACCTAATAACCTTATAATAATTTTCATATGCATGTGTCTAATATGATGAACCCCTAAGGACTTTACCTAGCACTCTTGTTATCCTGTATTCCTTGTTACCTTGGGTTATGTATATGGGTAGTTGCTTAGTTTGCAAACACTAAAGTGTTATAATATTAATCTTGATTAATGACTTATGGAATCAATGGTTTAAATGATGCTTGTTGGCAACATGGATATCAGGGGCTAGAGCATTGGGTCTTTTGGGTGCTCTAGTCTGCCCTCCATAAGGACTGAATCTTAAAGCGGCCACCCAGGATTTACCGTACAACCATGAGGGCTACATGGCTCTGGCTTTAGCTAAGTAAACTGAACTTCTCTAGCTTGTTAGTAGTTCCCGAAAGGCGCAAAAGGGGGGTGCCAAGATGGGTATGGCTCTTGTCCTGCCGTTTGTGTGTGCTGGGCTGCGAGTCATTTGTGAACCACTCTCGGAGGAGAGCATCTATATCTGCTTGGTCAATCCAAAACCTAGTGGCTACTAACTAGTTAGGGGGACTTTTGAAAGGCTTCATAGTGAACCTTGCCGACTTACCTCGGAAGTGAGTCAAGAGGCTGATCACCTCAGGCATATGGGTAACACGACTCATGGTGAAAGTGTACACACTCTGCAGAGTTTATAAACTGATATATCAGCCGTGCTCACGGTCACGAGCGGCCTGGATCCTTTTCGAGATAGATGGTTCTATGGATGGTTTGGGATATGATTAATGTTGATAATAATTATTATACTTATCACCTTGGGAGTTTAAGCATAACCTAGCAAGTTAGGAATAATAATAAAATATAACCCACTAAAAGTGCTTACCGCAGTTCAACCGTGTCTTGCCTTTTGAGCCTTGCATCCCCTCATGTTATGCTTGCTGAGCATGGTGCGCTGACGCTTGCTTTACAATCAACAAAATCCCGGATGGGTACCAGATGCTGTATTCAAGTGATGTGTCTTTCCCAAGATGTTCCATGAGTACTAGGCGAGTGCTCCTCCAGTCAACCGTCCCTTTGGAGTATGGAGACCCGAAGAGTAGAAATAGAATAGTTTCCGCTATGCTTTGTAATAGATGTAAGTCGTGTTGTAACTATATTTTGATATGTAATAAAGCATTGTCTTTGATAATCTCCATATTTGTTGCTATATGTGTCGTGTGGACATCCTGGGCACACATATAGTTAGCGCTTGGTCGTCTTCGGAAAACCGGGTGCGACATTCGGAGAAGGTGTTTCCAGAAGAAGATGCCTAGAGGTGTTGATGCCATCTGACTTGTGTGATCCTCCTGAGGATCCTAACCTTCTCTGCAACGCAGGCAAGCCCCGGATGCATTTAGACCTTTCCTTGTATTTTGAAAAGCTTTATATTTTACATCGATGATATGATGCATTAGGTAACAGGAGTTGTGTGATATCCTAATTTGATGTATTTACCGTACCTTGATATATACCCTGGATACCTGTTTTGATTTTGAAAATGCTAGTATATGCTTAGCCCTGCTAATAGCATATGCCTTACGAAATGTTTTTAAAGGTGTGATAACATATCCTTTTGAGAAAGTGATAAAACCTGATGTCTCTTGTTGGTACCCTTCACTTTGATCGGGTCAAGGGTATGCAACAAGGACATGATGAGTAAATCAAGACATCGGTGGAGTGACTTGCACCAGGATGGGCTAGTGCCCTGGTGTAGTGTCGTCCACTGGTGTCGTTTAAGCACCGTTCATTGCCTTGGCCCTTGGATCATAAGGTTATTGGATAGTACTAGTCGCATGCTAATGGCGGTAAGCTATCTTGAACTATCCATGATGAGAACGGACAACCGGGACGAGCGTAGCGTGTACCCATCCTACGGGGCGCACCGTGGAAGGGGACTGCGGCGTTGGGAGGTGGTGTAATGTACCCTCGTGGCTAGGACCCATTCTGGGGTGGAGAAATTCAAGCGTGAGTTGATGTATGTAAGATGTTGGTCCTGCATACATCGTGTGGCTAGGAAGCCCCAGCTGGGTATATAAGCGATTCGAATCGTCGTTGCTCCACGATATGGGAGACTTGATCCTTGCACCAGCATTGTAGTAATGATGGAAGTTGATGGAAGAAAAGTTTTGAAATTGTTATCTGATTGACAAGTGATTGGCATAGTAAGGATCAGTTTTAAAACGCTTTTCCGCAAAGGTGTCTTTGATTCTTGCTAAAGCCTTACCTTGACTCCTATCAACTAGCATTCCTGAGTCTTCTCCACTCTTTTCTGTCGGGTAAGTCTTGCGGAGTACTTTTGTACTCAGGGTTTGTTTGACCCCTGTTGCAGGTACTAACTGTTGCCGCTAAGTTCGGTCATACCAGTGGGCTTGGCATGATCGAATATCTCCCACCTAAGGTGCTCTCCTGCAGGTGTTCTATATCTCCTTCTTACTTCCGTAAACTTAATTAAGTTTTGGTTAATCAAACTCTAATCAAGTATTACAATTTCTTTGTAAATCTTTCGCTACTCTGTTGTATTTGAATAAAAATGGTTGTAATACTACAATATCTC
>JADLZL010006961.1:0-23342 GCA_015844335.1 Chrysopogon serrulatus | reverse complement strand
TGGACACTTGAGACGAATGAAGGAAGGTTTATGCCCGTTTGGAACAAAGGAAAATTATAGGAATTTTATATGATTTCAAATTCAATTGTAAAGTTTCCTATACACTTCTTTAGAATAAAGGATTGAACCCTACGAAACTCCATAGGATTGTCATGGAATGCATAAAAACATAGAAATTTTAGAGAAAAACTATCATAAGGTTGGACCTTATGGAAACTTTCTTTGTATCTACTCCCTCCGTCCCCTTTTTATTTGTCGCCGCTCGGAGACACAAATACCGGTAATTTTAATAAATAATAAATATCATCAATTAGTATCATAATTAATATCATCGGAAAGATCTTTGAATCTAGTTTTTTAACAAAATTATTTGAAGATATAAATATTGTACGTATTTTCTATAAATCAAGTCAAACTTGTGGCACGCATCCCACGGCGATAAATAAAAAAGGGACGGAAGGAGTATCTCTCTCTTCTAGGTCCTATATTTTTTCTTTGTTCGGGTTCCATGAGGTTAGACCTCACCTTATGAGAGCCCCCATGAGGTTGGACCTTATCTACTATTTTTAATTTTTTTGTGCTAACTTTGTTATCTGTGATGTGGTAGCTACCATTTCCCATTTATTTGTATATTATTAAACTTATTTATGAGATTGTCCAAGTGTGTTTGCATAAATGAGTTCTGCAAGCGAAGACTCTAGTGAGGATTATTATTCAAATAATTTGGATATTGCAGTACAACAGCCACAAAAGGATGCATCTGTGTAATGTAATGGCCGTAGGTGACTTTGATATGAGATAATTATATTTATTAGCTAGTGACTTCATATTTGGTCAAACTTAAGATGCTTTAACTCTCTAAAAAAATTAGAATAATTATAATTATATGTGATGTGGCTGCTACCTTTCCTAGTGGTCATTCAGCTATGCATGGATGTCAAAGGAGCAGTGGATCCACGCCACGTAATACAAGATGTGCTTGCCACGCACATTGCCTTCTTGAGAGAACCGATCTAGCTCTGCGGGTGGGAAGGGTTTCCAAAGCGAGAGTACGTTTAGCTAGTATTTTTGCTTAGGAGGTCCCTAGAGCATTTTTTGATGGTTTGGCTAAATAATCTTGCCTAATTAGATAACATAATATAATTAAGGTCCTCGGTTTTGAGCATGCATTTGCCCTATCCAGATAAGTTGTATGCATGCGAGCGGGCATCGTTAGTTGTTGCAGTTGACATGACAGCTAGGACGAGGACATAGCCATAACCAAGCATAGGCATACCCAATCGGTACTGGACTTGTGTGCCCATGGGTGCATGGCTATCGACTGCACTAATCGGCGAAATCAGTGAACCGTCACACAACTCCATGAGTTTTCCTTTTTAGGGAAAAATGTTTTCACAACTTTCTATCTCTTGGAAAGTTGCAAAGTTGTACTCGTAACTGTAATGCATAAGATCTTTGTAGGACAACTGATCACCACAACTTCTTCTCAGAACTTTCTATAAAAATAAAATTTTATAGATAACTTTTGTATATAACATTTGTAGCTAAGTTTTGTCCAACATAATTGGGTAAATTCATACACGTTTTACATATTTTTTTTGAGACCAAATTTGCAGCCTAAAAAATGAGCAAAAAAAAAAAAAAAGCAGTTGGATTATTAGACTCATAGCCCACCTATCCACGGAACGTTTGTCCTTTCTGCTGATCGTGTTGTTGCTGTGCCGATTTCCAGCACCATCTGAATGGACGGATCGGCCGGAAAGGGAATGAAAAGAGCCGGTTGATTGGTTTGCTGCAGGCCTGGTTTGCTGAATGGAAAGAGGAGGGCGACTCGGTCGGTCGGTTTTGTTTCTCTGAATGAATTGGAACCGCACGAATGAGAATGACTGCTGCTGCGCATTTGGAACTGGCCGGGGCGTGGCTGCGGGGCATGCAAAATGCAATGCAGTGCAAAGAAGAGACGTTACGTTGGCGGGTCAGTCGGTCACGGTCGCCAGGTCCACTACTCGGCAGCAGTGGGCTCCCGGCCCAACCATGTTCGTGACTCCAGGTCCAGCGCGCGCACATTCTCGCGGTCCGGTAGGCCGTACTAGGCCGCAGGCCCACATCCATCGCCATTGGGCCCAGCACCAGCAGAGTCGACAGCTGGCGGCCACCAAGGTAGATGGGCCCCCGCCCCACGCCAGTGCGACCAATCATACTGTAGACCACCGCATCTCTTCCACCCGTGCCTGCCACTGCCAGCTGGACATGCCATTCCTTGTGCGACAGGCGTCCTCGGCCTAGCTAAGGCGCGTAGGAGTAGCAGGAGGGTCCGGAAGAAGAATGCGATTGCGGTGCGGAAATGAATGGAATGGTCTCGGTGTCCTCCGTCCTAAAAAAAAATATATAACTCTAGTATAGTACTGTGTTTTAGCATTTTAAATTTAACTAAATATAGATAAAGATATAAAATATTTATAATATCAAACTAATATCATTAGATTAATTATGACATATATTTTTTATAATCAATTTATCTAGAGCTATGGAGTATATATATATTACTTCCTCCATTCTAAATTATAAGTTGTTTTGATTTTTTTTAGTTCATCCATATGTATCTAGATATATTATTATATTTAGATACATAGTAAAATAGATGTATCAAAAAAAAAAAATGATTAAAAATTATAATTTAAAATGAAGGAAGTATTTACTAAAAATTTAATCAATATAAATCATTTTTAAACAACATGTGACCTGTGTATCCCGCCCAGATCACCAGCCGTCACTTTGACGGTTTGACTCCCTCCATCACATCAAGTTTTTATCCATATACATGGGGCATTAAATGTAAGTAAAAAAATAACTAATTGCACAGTTTAGTTGTACATCACGAGATGAATCTATTGAGCGTAGTTAGTCCATGATTGGACAATATTATATGTGCATCCCCTCGAACGATTCTTTGTTATATCGGATGTCGCATATCTGAGCCCAAAGACTATACTTAACAAAATTGATACCATCAGAAGGAGATTCTTCTGGCAAGGAGGTGGAACCAAGAAAAAATATCATTTAGGTAAATGAACATCTATCTTCTGTCTAAGTGGTGGTGGAAATTAGAATCAGAAGAAAGTTTATGGCAAGAGATAGTAAGAGTCAAATATCTGAAAAAAGCTGACATTTTCTCTGTGAAACATAGAGCATCTGATTCACCTATCTAGGCTGACTTAATTAAAATTAAAGATCTATACCTCCAAGGGAGGGGGATTAAGATAAAAAATGGGAGAAAAACTAGATTCTGGTCTGATCCTTGGCTTTATGAGCTTCCTCTTTGTCAAATAGCTCCCATGCTCTTTAAGCTCTGTGTGCAAAAAGAGGCCAGTGTGGCTGAGGTGCTGCATGGCAGCACACACATCTCTTTTTCCAGGTGGCTTACAAATGAATTACAGTCATGTTGGAACACTATTATACAAGATGCTAAAGCATTTCATCTTCAAGATGACAATGATGTGATTTATTGGAAATTGGGAAAGAATAGAGGTTTTACAGTTAAATCCTTATATGAGGCCATGACAAAATCTGAAGAGGGCAATGATTATAGAAACATATGGAAAGGGAAAACTCCTCAGAAAATCAAAAAATTTATGTGGTTAATTGCTAATAATGCATTGCTAACCAAAGACAACCTGATCAGAAGAAAGTGGAAAGGTAACCCCCACTGTGCCTTCTGTGATCAAGAAGAAATTATTGATCATCTCTTTTTTTACATGTATTTCGTTTCATCATGAATGGAAATGGGTTACTCCGGTTAGAAAAAAAAATTGCAAAATTAAAATTTTTCTACCTTTTTACACGATCTAAACAAGGCCGTAGCACCACAGCTTGCTCCACGTACAAACGAAAAGAGACGCGCATCGCTGCTCCACAGCTTGCTCTGCTCTGCTGCACGGTAAAGATTCCCCCTTTTATTTTTCTGGTTATTATTATTATATATATACGTGTATTATATAATATAAAAGGACGGGGTAAGAATGAACTTTGATGGCAGGCACTAAAAGTGGCAGTAAAAGAAAAGATCTCGTCCGCACGCACGCGCGGTTCGCGCACACGCAGCCTTTGTACGTGACGCTCCCTCACCTCCCCTCACCCTTTTTCACTCGTCGCCAGCTTTGGCTTTCACGCTTTCACCGAGCCCGATCCTCATCCACCCCCGTTCACACGAGCAGCAGTGGGTGTCTGCAAGCCAAGCGGCGCAGAGGGAGGCCTCGAGTTTGCCTGCACGCAGGCGCAGGCCAGACGGCCACGTGCGCCACCTTAACCCGATGCGGTGCATGCAGTCGCGCAGACCAGACGCAGACGACGGTCACGGTCACGAGCAGCACGGTCGATTTTTTTTTTACATTTACCTGCGTCCACCTCCACGGTCGGCTGGTCGCGGGGAGGGCGAGAGCGAGACCGAGACCGACGCGCGACGGATGTCATTTCATACTCGCTCCGTCCCAAAAAAAAGACGACGTTTTGGGTGTTCGTCGCCATAAAATTTGACTTCGATTTGTAAAAAAAATACGTATAATATTTATATCTCTAAATAAATTTGTTAAAAAACTAGATCTAAAGATCTTTTCAACAATACTAATTATGATACTAATCAATGTTATTTACTATTTTTAAAAATTGCTTGGTAATCGTTTCGGTAGTCGAAAACAACATCCTTTTTGGGACGGATGGAGTACCGCTTTAGTTTGATTTCACCGTAAAAAAAGAATGGCGGATGGGGACGCGGATGCCTGAATTATAAGATATATTAAAAAAACTCTCTCTATCTAGAAAAACATAAGTACAATTCAATTCTAGTACAGTATCTTAAGCTTAATTAATTTTAGATTTAAAACTATAAATATTTATGGTATAAATAAAAATCATTAGATTCATAGTTGCATGCTTTTTTAACCCGGTAAAAAAGATTTCTGAAGCCAAGGAAGAGAAAAGCTGGTAAAGGTTGACCATACTAGGGTCTTGTTCAGTTGAAATAAAAGTTGTAAGTTTTTCCACTCTCTCTCCATCGCATCAATTTCTACCCACACGTATAGAGTATTAAATATAAGTAAAAAATAACTAATTACACAGTTTAGTTGTAAATCACGAGATGAATCTTTTGAGCCTAGTTGGTGTACGATTGGATAATATTTGTCAAATACAAACGAAAATACTATAGGAGTTTAAATGCAAATTTTTTTACGAACTGAGCAAGACCTAGAGCGGTGGTGGTGCAGGATCCAGGTCGACTAGACGCGGGGTAAAAAAGTACAGTACACTGGCACTAGCAGGTGTAGTACTAGTATCTCGTACAGTATGCAGGTGCAGTAACAAAAGCTGGTCGGAGCCGGCCGCAATAAAAAGGTTTTGCTTCGGTTTAATGGGCCGTTCCCGTTGGGCCCAGCAGGAGGAGTTAACAAAACATCGTGACAGCATTTGCGTGGACTCTCTTCGTTGGCGTTGGACTTGTTTTAGTTTATTATCTTCGTTCACTTCAGGAGTAGATTCAACCACACTGATATCATACCTGCTCATCTCTAACAGAATTTCGATGCATTCAGCTACAATGTTCAAGTGTTAACGCGAGACTCCAGTTCGCTTTTGACATGGGTTCCTAATATATGTAGATGAAGCCAACATTTATTTAAACCAACTAGTTCTGTTGTTCCCAGCAAACTTTATGTTTGTTTATTATGCCTGTTTCGCAGTTTGGTTTTTATGTGGGCCCAAAGATTACATCTACAAAAACTACTGTATTTGCACATCTAGATACAGCCTCACTAAAATATCATGTTTGTAATAAAACAAAGGAGCTGCACTATTCGTTTTACGCCGGATCTGGGTTGCAAGTTACAGTAGGATTTTAATATTGATTTGGTGAACAATCTATCAATGATGATATCACTATTGTTTTACCTAAGCTTGAGATGCAAGCCAATAAGCCATGCAGGGGCTCTCTGCTTTGACCGGCTGGCGTCCGTGCGTGCGTGCATGGGAACCGCAAGTCCGCCACGCCACCGGTCCGGACGGACGACCAGTTGCCAGTTGGTGGAGCACGCGCAGTAACTCTGGAGTAAAGTAGTACCAGCGCGCGGCTAATCTCTCTCTATTCCTCTTTCTCTCCGTCTGCTACTACGTGGTGGTACGTGCAGGAGAAATGATGGATCCCACAAGTGTGGAACGTGCCTGGATAACCAACCAACCAACCACGTTCCCCGTTCATTACTTACTCCGTACTGGAGTAGTACTTATTACAGTAGTACTTTACTACTTTATTACTGCCCACTTTTCACTTTTGTTACCCTCCTGAGTCCTGAGCACGGACGCGCATTGCGCACGTTGCCAGTAGTGCTAGTGCAACGTTCACAGCACCGTCCGTCCCGTTGATCCCGTCGCACTGCAAGGGTAACACCACACCACGACCACTCAGCACTCAGCAGTGGCCAGTGGTGTGGCGGTCCAACCCCAGCCCGGCCCCACCGAGAAAAGCAGCAAGCCGCGGCAGCAGGGCAGGGGGCGGCTGGCTGTGTGGGCCCCAAAACCCAAAACCATCTCCTTGTTTTAAATGCGGGGCGGGCTGGCTGGGTGTGGGCCAGGCTGGAGTTGACTGGCAGGAGACCCCCAATTCCCCCCAACCAACCACCCCCGATGCTAACCTGCTTCATCATCGGCGCCACTGGATTAGTATCAGTAATTTTTTTATCTCAAAGCTAAGCTATTTCGCTTTGTTTATTACAGTACATTACCCCCGGCCGTGTTATGCGCAGGCAGGTAAAAGACATTCTGCGCGACCATCAGCCTGCTGGGTTTAATTATTCGTTCAGTCGTCCGCATCATGCTTAGCTTTATTACGCGGTTATAATTAATAATACTATAAACTACTCACTCACGGTCACAGAGAGCGAAGATATTCCTTTGCCACCTTTGCTCGCAGTGCACCATCTCTTCTTTTTTTTTTTTTTTTTTTTTTTTTTCTTTTTTTTTGTTGTTGTTGTTACAGTATGATAGGAAAACTGCACTTCATTATTTTATTTATTACTTATATGCGTGTGTGTGCGCTGTCAGTTAGTGTAACCAATCACGTACGTACCATGTGCAAGGTTAAAATAAAATTGCTTACGGTGATCCATCCTGCTCACTGGCCATTACCTTCTTTCTTTGACAGTTGTATTTCACAGTACAGAGTTGATAGGAGTATACTACTCCGTACATCAGTAGAAGAAAGCGTGAAAATACGTATGACTGGGATAGTAGTACTATACTGTGCCTATAGTATACAGTAGGGATTTACAGAGAGGGCTGGCTGCGTAGTTGTACAACTGTGCTGGGATACTACAGTACAGTATAGGATAGATGAGACAGGAGAGAGAGGAACATGGATGCAGCGGCTTGCGCAGTCTGCAATCTGCATGCACTAGTGTACAGTCTCTCTCTCTCTCTCAGGGCAGAGGAGAGAGGTGTTGGGGTATGAGCTGTCAGCAGCATTAGATGCTCCCCGGTCTGACACCCCGCACCTGCACTGTCCCCCGTCCCTCCCCAGCAGCTGCCAGCTGGCCAGCCCGGAGCGCACAGCGCACAGCGCACAGCCAAGCGCTCAATCATGCTCAAAAGCTCCCCAATTCCATGGCCCATGCATGCATGGCCGTCCATCGTAGTATCTACTACCATACGAGGTGAGGCACTCATTGCTTCATGCTCCTCACATAGTATCACGTTTAAGTATTTTAAAATTCGATCAATTATAGATGAAAAGATATTAATATGTATGATCATTGCATTAACTATGAAATATATTTTCATAATCAATTTATTTAGAACCATAAATATAAATATTATTTATTAAAAATTTGATCAAATGAAAACCATTTTAACTACAACATGCAATTGCATTCCTTTTTTTTGGACCAAGGGAGCTTCTACTGCTTTGCAAACATGCTGCTCCGGCCAGTTACGCCCCAAACCAAACCAAAGACAACCACTTTTCTTTCTTCTACTTATTGACGTACTCCCTCCGTATCAAATTTAGATATTGTTTTGGATAGGTTTTAGGTCAAACATTAGGAACATAAATCATGAATATCTTTTAAGTTGTTGAGTTGGGAAATATAAAAACTATATGAATAGATTTGTCTTAAAAAGTATTTTTATAAAAAAATATAAATATATCACTTTGCGATGAGTATTTTTATAAAAATATAAAGTAAAAGTTATATTTTAGAAACCGTGTCACCGTCCAAAACCATATTAAATCCGATACAAAGGGAGCACGTACGTATCTATGATCTTTCGAAGGCAGACTCCAGGTTTTTCTTTCTCCATGTAAGGTGGCAATTTACAAATATTGAATAAATCGGCTAATAAGACAAGCCGGCTGGTTTGATGTGAGAGAAAAATACTTGTTTAAATGGCTGATAATCCTGTTTGTTTGTCTTATCGGCCGAGTTTATCGTAGTTTAAACGTAGTATTTTTCTCTCACATCAAACTAGCTGGCTTGTCTTATCAGCCGGCTTATTCCACCACCCGAACACCCCAATTAGAAGAACACAGAGAAAAACATGTGCTAGTACTTTTTGTTTATGTCGTGTAGTACTAGCTAGCACACTTGGTAAAACGAAAAAAAAAATGAAACGTGAGACAGAAACGCACAGAAATGATTAACGCTGCTAACTACCACCACCACCGCTTTTCGCCATGAAGCGAATCAGCGATCATTGCCAATTGACATGCCTCGCGAAAACGAGAACCACATGCGGTTTTACTTTTACCGCCGGGGGCGGACGGGGCTGGAGGAGACAGCCAGAGAGAGGTCGTGTGAAAAAAACCCAAGGTCGTCGGCGTCGACCAGCGCACCGTGCAGGTGAGCAGGAATGGACACAGCAAAGCCGCTAATGCACAGTTACGGGAGGAGGGAGCCGGGGAGCCGGGCCATGTGGAAAACATTCCAAACTGTCAAAATCCGGCACCGTCCATTCTTCATTCCATTCAATTCTCGCCTGATGATGCGCTCGCCACGCCAGCTGTACGCCACCCGGCTGCTGTGCTGCGTGACTTCTTCATTGCCAGCATGCTTAATTACTAGTAATAAAAAGTACTTTTCAAAATTATAAGTCATTTCTATATAAATAGCAAAATGGATGAAAAAAATCAAAATAACTTATTTAATGCTGGCCACACGGAAGAGAGAGCATGCACCAGTAACCTCTGCAATTAGACTCTTGACTGTTGCTCATCCATCCATCATGTGTGTGAGCAGCTCACCTGGAGAGGGAGAAGATCGCATGTGGGGCCCGTGCAGCAGAGAGACAGAGAGGCTTTTGGCCATGCGCGCAAAGGCCGGAAAGGAGGCAGGTCACGGAGGCCATCCCACCATTCTTTGGGGACGAAAGGGGGGAGGGAGACCGGAGACCGGAGACGGGAGGAGATCCCTGCTCATCATCGCATTCCGAGGCCCCACGGGTGGCCTACACTATGCATCTCCCGCCACAGGGCCGCCACACACAGCTCCCGCCCTTCCTTCCCTCCAAAACAAATTAAAAAGGACCCTGCGGAAAACAGCACACAGCACCCAAAAAGAGGAGGAAAGGGTCTTTTGCCTTTTGTTTTACTTTGTTTTGTTTATTATTCTATTTATTTATTAGTAGTTTCTTTATTTACAGGACAATTCCACGCTCTCTCATTCATGGCCTCGGGGGGAGAATTTTGTGCCCAAGCTAGGCCGCACCACCGCCGACTTTTGGGAGACCATCATGTTAAGAATATGCCTCTCGCGCGTTTGATTTGATTTGATGACCCAACTTTATATTATTTCATCTCAGTGCTGTTCACTGCTGTCCAATTATAATATGTGCTCCTCGGTTCCAAATTAGTCCTCAACTTTTTAAGAAAATACGGAACATAAGTGACGGTTTTCAAGTGTATCCTATCCTACGACAGACATGAAACATCATATAGCTAGCGCTGTTTCTTAAGCCAACCCATAACAACCGTCTTTGTATGTCTAGTCTTTGGACGGTTCGGTGCAAAGACACCTTTTCAATCCTCTGCTCTTATAGTTCGTTGTGTGAAGCCTGATCGAAGAGATGTTTGCGGATCTAAAGTAGATGTATGCATGAGACTAAAACAAGGTAACCGCTTAGCTTTGCGCCAAAAATAAACAAAAAAATTGTTTGTGAAGTAACAAAAGAAGGGAAACAGTCTCCTAAAAATCGCATCAACAATGATTCCTCAAGTTTCGTCTTCTTCGGCTTCCTTATTTTTAGGCGAGCTTTGGGTTTCTCAGGTGGTTTGATGATCCAAGCAATGTTTTTTAAGCCCTCGTAAAAGCCAGTTTACGTGGGCAACACATGTACAATGATAATGGAAGCGACTCGAATATGGCGTCAGACTCAAGTCTTTGGCAAAATTGTTATTGCAATCAATAGATTTTATAACTGTAATGGTCATTGAGTAAAAGTCCCATTATATTCATTTATGTTGTTCTAAAAAAACATATTCATTTTTTACAAAGGCGAAAAAATGATTCATTGCGTAGTGTTTTTATATCCATGATGACTTGTGAGTCTATTGGGTTACCATACGTACCATCTTAACACTATTGATTCTAATCGCTATGCATGGTATCTATTGAAAATGCTACAATTGACATAGTAATAAACCTGTGTTTTAGGTTTTCTTCTCTAGGAACCAATTCACTTTCACATTTGAGAAATAAAATTCACCAACACGTAAGAATTGGCTTGTTTTGTGAATTTCATCTATTGGTGGTTTGGTGTGTCTATTTTTCTTTAGCGTGTTTTGTACTTATAATCCATAGTTTGAAGCTAAAGATATATTCGTGGATATAAAAATAGTTGCATGAGACTAGAAAAGGTAAATGTTTTAGCTTTAGACTAAAGCTTAATTAAAAAAACTACATATGGAGTAGGGAAAAGGGTGTGATAAAAAATCATATCGATAATATTAAAACGAACACGTAAGAAATGGCCTGTTATGCGTGTTTTGCGCTTATAGTCCATAGCCTTAAGCCAAAAGATATGATCGTGGATACAAAAATAGTTTTGTGGAACTAGAAGGAGGTAACCGTTTAACTTCACGCTAAAGTTTGATTAAAGAAACCACATATAGATATGAAAAGGGCATGATAAAAAATAATATCACTAATATTAGAGCCAACACGTAAGAACTGGTGGTTTACCTATTGGCGGTTGGATGTGTCTATTGGATTTGTGTGTATTATGCGCTTATAGTCCATAACCCAAATCCAAAAGATATGATCATAGATGTAAAGTAGTTACATGAGACCTAGAAGAAGGTAATTATTTAGCTTCACACTAAAGTTTGATTTTTTAAAACCACATATGGATTGAAAAATAGGTTTAGCAATTAAACCATATCAATAATATTAGAACAAACGCATAAGAACTAGCTTTTAGGACACCCTTTTCCTTCTTTTCCTACTTTATAATCAAATTTTTTTTATTTAGTTTCGATGCAAAGCTAAGCGGTTACCTTCTCTAGTCTCATACATCTACTTTAGATCCACGGTAATCTCCTCCAGCTTTGCAATGAACTATAAGAGCATAAAATGCGAAAGGTAGCGATGACACCTAAACGTTGATAGACCCGGAGATACAAAATGAGATAGATCTTACGTGTTTGACTCATTTTGCATGTTTCATCTATTATCGGTTGGGTGTGCCCATTGGCTTTTGCGTGTTTTTGCTCTTATAGATCATATCTTGAAGCTAAAAGATATGACGGTGGATATAAAGTTGCCGCATTTGAGACTAAAATAAGGTAATGGTTTAGCTTCATAGTGAAGTTTGATAAAAAAAAATGTACATATAGAGTAGAAGAAGGTGTAGTAAAAAATCATATCGATGATATTTGGTTCCTTGAGGTCTCGTCTTATTGGTCTCTTTGTTTCTAGGTGAGTTTCAAGGTGTGTATAGGTAGATTTTTGTTTACTGAACTAAAGTTTCAAACCGTCATAAAAACAAAATTAGGTGGATGAGGAACGATTCAAATGTGATGTCAAATCCGAGTCCGCAACAAACTTGTTAATCACTAATGGCCATTGAACAAGTCACATTTTATTCATTCATTACAATAGCAAAAGGAGGAAAAAAAATAATTCATCGCATAGAGTTTTCACGTCTACGATGAATAGTGTGACTTGTGAGTCTCTCATGTTACCCATACATGCTATCTTATTACAAACATTAATCCTAATTACTATATACTTTTCTCTATAGATAGATTGGAACACTACAATTTACACTATTCATGTTTAGTGCCATTTCATGTGTGCATCACATTCTATTTCTTTAAAACCACCTCAGCCCACTTTCAACGAGCGAATTCCGGAGTCGGCTGTCCACCAATCAAGACGCGACCAAAGTGGGAACGTGAAAACGAGAGGCGACGCCACTCAATATCTGCTCTAGGGTTTTTTAGGACTCGAGAAGAGAATTGCCGAAAAGGCGGCAGGCAGCATAAACGAGAGAGAGAGAGAGAGAGAGAGTAAGCAAAGGGCGCCGCAGTCCGCCCCACCCGGCCACCCTCCGCTGTCGTCTGTCCCTCTCTCCCACCCGCCCCCCTGCTCCCCCCTTGGCTGGCTGCGCCTGCGCTCCTCTCCCTCTTCCCTCCCAACCCCACCCGCGCCCCACCCAACCCCGCGCCGCCTCTCCTCCCTCCCCCCACCGTGCGGGCGTGCCCTGCACGTGCTCCCTCCTCCCCCCCTCCTCCTCCGCGCGGACTACCTCCGGCCGCCGCCACACCGCGTCGCGCGGCCTCCGGAAGCGAAAGGCGCCGCCTTTCCTTCCGTTCCGTCCGGCCTCCTCCCTGTAAAGGAAGGTGTTCTTGGGTGCTTCCAAGCCCCAGGAGGCGTCTCGTCTCGGGAGCATGGACCACGGCGGCGGGGGGAGGAGGGGCCGCCGGGGCGCCGTCGAGCAGCAACAGCGGCGGGGCGGCCGCCGCAGGCGCCGGTGCGAGCGGCGGCCGCGGTGGTGAACACCACCCGTTCTACTACGGCGGCCCGGGGGCGTCCAACTCCGGAGTGGCGCAGCAGCAGTCCCAGCAGGCGTCGCCGTTCGCGGGCGCGCTCGCTATCACGCCCGTCCCCGAGCAGCCCCAGCCGTCGTCGGCCGCGGCCGACAAGAAGGCGCTGGTGCCGGCGGCGCCCGCGGCGGCGGGGCCCGTGGTGGCGGCGAAGCGGCCGTCCAAGGACCGGCACACCAAGGTGGACGGGCGGGGACGGCGGATTCGGATGCCGGCGCTGTGCGCGGCGCGGGTGTTCCAGCTCACCCGCGAGCTCGGCCACAAGTCGGACGGCGAGACCATCGAGTGGCTGCTGCAGCAGGCGGAGCCGGCCATCCTGGCCGCCACGGGGACAGGCACCATCCCGGCCAACTACTCCTCGCTCAACATCTCCATCCGCTCCGGCGCCGCCAACCCCGCCGCCCGCGCCGCGCCGTTCCCGGCGCTCGCGCTTCACCCGCATCACCACCACCAGCCGGGCCCCGCGCAGCACGACATGTCCGCCATGATGGCGGGCTACCACCACCACCTCCTCCCGTCGCCGCAGCCGCAGCCGCAGCAGCAGCAGGACCCCAACGCCGGCGGCGACGCCTACATGCGGAAGCGCTACCGGGAGGACCTGTTCAAGGAGGACGACGACCGCCAAGATCCGAGCGCGCCCAAGGCGCGCGAGCAGCAGGCGGCCACGCCGCCGCCGCCGCCTTCCGCAGCAATGTGGGCCGTGGCACCCAACGCCGCCGCCCCATCCGGCGGGTTCTGGATGCTACCCGTGTCCGCTGGCTCGGCCGCCGCGGCGCGCCCCGCCGAGCAACCCATGTGGTCCTTCAGCGGCGGCGGCGGCGGCACGGGCACCGTGCAGGCACCGCTCCAGTTCATGTCCAGGGCCACCTACCCCAGCGGGGCTGCTGCCGGCGGCGGCGGCGGAGGAGGAGGAGGAGCCATGTCGGACACCAACCTTGGCATGCTGGCCGCGCTGAATGCGTACAACCGTGGCGGCAGCGAGGAGCAGCAGCAGCACCAGCAGCCCGAGGGCGAGCAGCAGCACGGCGGCGACGGCGCGGGCAACGACGACGAGGACGGCGACGACAGCGCCGAAGAGAACAACGGTAACAACAGCTCACAGTAAGCTCAAGCTGGTGATGATGATGACGATGAGCTGGGAATCCGCCACCATGATCGCATCTTTCTGGTAGCAAAGCATCTAGAGCTTAAGAATTTTGGTGTCTTGTTGCGGGGAGGAGGATCGCTCTGAGCTGTCGCCGGATTGGGGTTAGGATGATGATTGGGCGGAGAGGAAACCAATCATGGAGGGAAAAAGAATGGTGCGCTAGCTTTTGTGCAGGAAGCAAGCAAAGCAAGTGAAGCAAGCCTAGACAAGCCAAGCCAATGCAGGAGCAAAGCTTCTTGCTAGTTCATTAGTTTTTTTTGTTCCCCTTTTCCTCTCTTTGAATTTGTTTCTGTTGATTTTTTTTTTGGATTGTTCTATGAATGATTGCGTTGTTGAGACGGGTGTGTGTGATGGTGATGATGATTAGTGAGTGGGTCCGAATTAGGAGGGCCAGGCGTCTGAGTTTGAGTGAGAGGGATCTGTATATACAGCAGCTGATCGATCGTCTTGATTTTTGCCGCGTTGTTGATTCCATTCTACTCTAGTCGTTGCTGCGTCCGCGAATTATTTCTAGCTACTGCAAGAATGTTCATTGTAGTCGTTGGTTTGTTCATTCATCAATTATTATTATTATTATGTCACCATGAATTTTAACTCCTCGCCTTGTTTTATCGTGCTGTTTCGAGTTTATTGTGCCCTGTGTGTGCTGTTCCATTCCATTGCTGGGTTCGTAATACTCCAGTAACAGCAAATGATCTTGTTGGGACTCACCTATTTATCATTGGAATCCATCTACTACTACTACTCAAAATGTTGTGTTCTTTTGCTCCTCTATGTACATGCATTGTGAAGTTATTGGATACGTCCATATAGTAGCATGTAATGCGTGTAGTTTGCAGGGCCGTGCATACGGCCGAAAACTGCATATTTGTGAGGTCACTAGATATGCAAAGCTGCATTTTTTTTGTCCTTAGGCAATGCAGTACTACACAAGGACAAAACTGTTTCTATGTTTCCCCCCTTTCATTCACATGTGACATGTGGGTAGATCAGAAAGAACAAAACTGCATTTTCAGTATAATCATCTTGAACGGATTTCATGTTGGTTATGGCCTTTTTGCTCCTGAAAACCCATCATCCTATTTGTGCTATGACTATGAGGAGCTGAGCTGAGCCTAGCCATTTGTGGTAGGCTGGAAAGAACACTCGGAAGGCCAAAACGAGTGAGTGAAAGCAAGCACGGCACACTCTCAGAAGACGATTCGGCTCTGAATAGAGTTGGACGGACAGTGTTGGCCATCATTCATCAGCCATCATCAGCGTATCAGGGAGGATAATCGCATTGCATTTGCATCGCCGCTGCTGATGACGAAGTGACGGAGCGGCCCGCTTTTATTATTATAAAATAAATAAACAAAAAAAAATCGTAGAGCGACCGTGACGGGACGAATTGAATTGAATTGAGATGAAAAAGAAAAGAATTGTTAGAGTTCTTTATATTGTTAAACAAAACACAGGCAGAGGCAGGCGTCGTTATCCCCGACGGGTGGTGAAACAAGTTGGGATTATCCCTTTAATAATTGCCCGTCGCGTCAGCGCTCAACTCAATAACAGCGAGGAGAGGGCTCTCCGGCGCGCCGGATATTTGTTGTCTCGGGCGTCACTGCGTGATGGTGTCCGTCCGTCCGCGCCGTCGACAGGAACCAACTGAGAAATGGAGAGCGTCTCTCTCATGGTAGTGTGCAGATCAGATCGGACGATTCCCGCGTCTGGTTGTGTACAAACAAAGCTGATCGTGCATTATCCACTCTGCTATTGGAGCGTGTATGTATACATGTACCAGCACTAGACGTCGCTCGCAGAGAAAGTGACGGCAGCCGCAGCACTCGACGGGCGATAGATGATTTTTGTTCTCGGAAAATAAATTAATAGTAGGGTCGCTGTACTCTACCTGTACATACTGTCACTGTGGGATCGACGTTGAGTGGTCAGCTAATATGTACTGTACGTACTTACTGCTGGTCTTAAAAAGTTTTTCCATCTTTTGTTTTTTTTTATTTAAAAAAAGGTCTTCGAAAGAAGGATTCCACTCGGTAGCGATTTCCTTTCAGAGGAAAAACGACTCATTCGGACGTAGGAGTATCGGAGAAGCACGGAGAACTGATTCACGCGTCGCTTCTCACATGTTTTAAATGTTTCCCTGAACGAAAGACTGAAAACCCATGCCATTTGACATGCCACTACAAATAATCAGAGATTCAGAAGACTAGCTATTACTAGTAGTACTACTCCATTGCTCGTAGAAAAATACAGAATGCAGGTGAGGTTAAGAGTTTTTTTTTTTTTTTTTTTTTGAGAATCAGGTGAGGTTAAGAGGTTGGAAAAGACACCACTGTTGGGAATGGCTGCCGAGAGCCTGAGACTGCCGCCGTGTACCGTACTACTACTACTTATACAGTACTCCATTTCTCTCTGGAAAATGCAGCCATGCAGGTCCAAAAAAATATTCTATGGATGGACGAAATGCTGAGACTGCGGCCGAGTGCACGTAGACGCGGTCGAACTATCACCGCGGAAAGTGATTTGATTCCAGGCCGGGCGTCCGTGGCCCCCCCAGCCCAGATGGTGGATTTCCCTCGTGGCCCTGCCGTTGCTCGGTCCATCTCCATCTCCACGGGACGAGCAACGCGCGGCGAAGCGGGGAGCAGAAACGCTTGGCGTCCATTTCAACACGCCACGCCAAAAGGCCTTGAGACGGCAAGCAAGATTCTGAAGTCTCTCTGGCCCATTGGCCGCCGGCCGCCGCGGCGCCGCGCCGGCAACCGTGCCCCATGCCATGCCAGTGCCACGCATGCATCAATAGTGAGGCTATCCGCACTGCCGTCCCTCTAAATTCATCCTCTAAAAAAGATATTCCGTCCCCTTGGCCATCGGTATTCTCTTCTCCATATTCAGTTTTCCCAAGACTCATCCATCCTTTATATCCCATCCTCTATACAAGATGTCCCACATGTCATACACCATCCCTCTCTCTCTCTCTCTCTCCCCCATCCCCACCGGTCCCATCCCCTCTCTCTCTCTCTCCCTTTCTTCTCCTCCCCATCGGCGCGAGAGAAGGCAAGAGCAGCGGGCCGGCCGGGGTGGCCGTGCTCCCTCCCCGGCCAGGCAGGCGGCCCCCCCGCGAGGCGAGCCAGGGCGGGTCAGGCGAGAGGCGCTGCACGCGGCGTGGCCCGCCCGGCTGAGGCGGCGGCGCGGCGAGGCGAGGCGAAGGAGCAGGCTCCGGCGCGCAGGCGAGGGTCGGCCCGCGGCCGGCGGGCGGGCACCACTACCTCCGATAGCCGCTCCTCCCCGCCGCTGGGCGCCCAGCGGCACCACCACCTCCAAAGCATCGCCCGGCCCGGGCCCCGGCTTCTTCCCCGAGCCCCGGGGCAACGTGGCGCGACGAGCGGCCGGACGGGCGGACCTCCGCGGCCATGGCGCGAGGCGGGCGGCGGACCTCCGCGGCCATGGCGCGGGCGGGCGGACCTCCATGGCCGCGAGCTCGGCAGCAGCACTTCCCTCTCCTCCCTCCCGCCCGCGAAGCTCGGTGGAGCGGCGCGGCGCCCGCGACCTCCGGCGGCGGCCAAAGCCGCGAGCTTCGGCGGCGCCCGCTTCCCTCTCTCTCTCTCCTCCCTCCCGCTGCGAGCGAGACGCCGACGCCGCGTGGGGCCCGTGCCACGCAGCGCTCCCCTGACACACGCGCTACCGCCGGGTTTGGCGTGCGGGCGCCGCGCGATTCCTGCCGCCACGCCACCGGGGCGGACGCCGCTGGGGGAGTTCCATCCGGTGAGCGCGTCCCGGACGGCTTTACAGGGTCTAGTGCGGGTAGCCTGATCAGCCTAGTGCAGGTTTCGGGCCTGTTTCACTGTTTGCAACGCCGGCCTGCGGTTGCGCCCAAAAACACGGCGGCCTATTCGTGCGCCTGATTTTTGGCGTCCGGTGGCAACCAAACGAACTAGTAGTGTGCTGAGGCGGCGTTGCGGCTCGCCACGCCGTAAGTTCGGCAACGATCCAAACGGCCGCCGAAGCGACAGTTGTGGCGAGCTGTGGTATATATACAGTGTATATGTAAAAGATTTACATATTATTGTACATAAAATACGTTTTAACGAGAACCGAAGAAAGTCGACCTAACACAGTTATAGCCAAACCATATATTACCAAAAAGACATCTTGTTTTAACGAGCCATTTCCAACAGCCCACTTCAAGGTTTTGCCCCTGATGCAACAGCCTAAAAGTGTTGCAATATGCCGAAAGTGGTTGCAATAGACAAAATTGCAACACAAAAAAATAGTTGCGAGGCGTTGCCACTGATACCATAGCAATAGCTTTGTGCAACGATTCTTTTTGGTGTTGTAATAGGGTTTTCCCTATTGTAACACATTTGAGTGTTGTTGCTACACTATGAAGTGTTGCAAGACATAGTACATGCAACCACTGTGGGTGTTGCAATAGTAACTATTGCAACATACTTGGCATTGCTAGGTACCTGTTGCCACATACCCAAAGAGTGGCAATAGATACACTAGCAACGATAATGGGTGTTGCAATAGAGTTTATTGCTACACATCAATAGCATTGCAATAGATGGACCCTCTGTTGCCACGCTATATCTTTGGTTGCCATAGTGCAGCCATTTATTGCCATGAAAAAAATTGGTTGCTAGAGGTGACCTCTCTATTACCACACTTACCAATGTGGTTGCTATAGGTTTAATCATCTTTTGCCACCACAAATATTTGGTTGCTAGAGGTGGTCTCTCTATTGCCACACTAAATTTTGTGGTTGCTATAGGTGAAATCCTGTATTGCCACGGCAAATGTTTGGTTGCTATAGAGAAAGTCTATTGCCACGATCAACACATGGTTGCTATATTTTGACCCTTTATTGCCACACCAAGGTTTTTGCTATACCATTTATTTGTTGTTACCAATAGTCCATATTGTATCACTTTGGTTGATAGTTTAGAACAATTATTGCACATCGAACAATATATATGATGAATAAATGAAGCATTTAGGCATCCATTAAACCAAAATATGCTTTGTTCGCATAAAATCATTAATGAAACATCCACAATTGATGATAACAGGCGCAATTGACAATTGAGACATAATAAGGTATCTAACACATATCACTAACAACTAGAAGAATCGACATCAACCATATCACTAACAATTGGAACAGAATCGACATCAACCACTAGCTAGTTTGAACACATGGAAATGTAATGAGATATGTAGCACTACAAAGAAAGGATGCCTTGATGTTCATCATCCCATCAATCCTGCCTTCCAAAAACTCCATCTTGCTCCTAAAAAGAATCGTTAACAATTGCATCAGGTAAACTAAAATTGTGTTATTTTGGTAACATCAGCATAGAGTCAACAAAGTAATTAATTTAGAATATTGAACTAAAGACTAGCAGGTTTGCAAGTAAAATTGTAGAACTATTCAAAAGTAAAATTCCCCAAGTAAAGCTATATGATCAAAGCCTACAAGTCAATCAGGTATATAGAAAAACACTCACTGACAGCATATACAAAAATCATATACACATTAAATTCTGATATGGAACGTTCACAGTTAACAAAAAAAACACATGCATTTCCAACTTGTTGATTCCTTTTGGTTGACAGTCTCTTAACCGCATTTTCCTTGTCCTTGCATTCCCTTCTTTCATTTGGTGTTGTGTTTTCCTCTATCATCATAAGTGTGCAGGTGCATTAACTTAAAGCTAGCAAATTAAACTTACAGGTGTCTCAACTTGAAAAGAAGTTTAAAAAAAACAAGAGATTTGTACCAGCAGCTAGTTTACTACTATAACTGAATGATGCTATGTTGTATATACTAGAATGGCAGCAGCTTGCAAAAATACTAATTTACTATAAATATGTGTCACTTCAAGGTATATTTATGTATGCTTGCAGTAGAACAGATAAGAATAGCACAGGATGAATGGGTTCATGTCATTAAAGCAACATAAGTTCGGTGTCCACAAAAGGCAACATGAGATCACATTCCTATGATAAGTAACTACATTAATCCATGTAGTCTCCGGTTCACTGGCAGCTGCATGTTTAAAATGCATCTCATGATAGCACTTGATTTCAACAAACAATTTAAAAAATCAAGGTCTTCCAATGAAAATTCTTCAATTATTTTGGCAACAGCAGCATGGAGTCAATAAAAAAAGCAATTTAGAATATTAATCTAAAGACTAGCAGGTTTGCAAATAAATTTCCAGAATTATTGAGAAGTAAAATTCCCCAAATGAAGGCTATATGATCAAGCCTACAAGACAGTCATGCATATAACAAAAAAACACTCTCCATGACACATCTGATTTAGAAATATTCACAGGTACTAGAGTTACGAAAGAAATCACCTGTGCATTGCCAGCTTGTTGATTCTTTTTGGCTGCTAATCGTTTCTTAGCTGCATTATCTTTCAAAGCTTTTGTAGTAATAAAACTAATTGTCGCATTCCCTCCTTTGTTTTGGCCTGCTTGTGACTTATTTGCAGCACTACTTCTAGTTGTGCGCATATTACTGGTACCTGCAGGTGTTGTAGTTGCGAGTTGTGTTTGCTGTGGGCTGCTATGTGGGTTAACCTGTGAATCAATAGTTGGAGGGAAATTAGGCCCCATACTATGGACTATCACATGACAGCATTAAACTCTCTTCAGTTCTCAAACTACCTGCTGGTGTGATATTTGTTCACTTTCTGTTGTTGTTACATTTCCTTCAACCATGTTTGTTGTAGCAGCAACCTCTGCAATTTCTCCCCCATCGTTGTTAGCCTGCATTTAAAGTTTGGTCAGAAACATGTGGCAGGAGTAAATCCAAAAGGCAAAGCACAGGTGTGCGTTCCTAGAGCAGGTTCTTGTGTTGTAAACTGAAAAATGTTCTTGTGTTCCCTACTACAACTTGCAGGTTGTAAACAAAATCAGCCTGGAGTTACCTTTTCCAAACACTGAAAGAGACCAGCCTAGCCTTTCATGGAAAATAAGAGTAGTTTGAATAGTGCACCTCTTAGCATTGTGTTTTATTTAAATTCTGGGTTTAGACATATCAATAATCAGCAAGAATACGAGAGAGAATCAACTAAAGTACACATCGCAGTTTTAGGATGAATGTACATCCGTCGATTGGCCCGATAGATTGAAGTGAGATTTAGTATTTAAACAAAGAAATCATCTTCTTCGCTTTCCACCACAACCGGTGCAACAACTCCATCGTCAATGTAGGTGTCATCTTCGTCATCATCATTCTCATCAAGAAAGTCCACATCATCATCCGGTTCGGGAACAGCTTTTGCCACGCACTGATTAATCACGGAGGCATCAACGGTTGTGCCTTCCTTATCTCGCTCTTGTCCAATTTGACAAATCCTCATTTGGGCTTAACAAATTCATGTCCTGGATTCCCACATCAAGTATATTGACTTCCATATCACACTCATTTTCTCTCTGCTGGCATCGCAAACAAAAATTTCTTGGTCTCACCAAAACCACACATTGGACCATCCCGGCTTGTTCACGAGGTTGACAAAAAACACCGGGTTCAGCCTATGTCGCCAGAATGTAAGGTTCATTTGAATATCGAAACCTTGAAGTATCGATATCGATAACACCATATTTATCCCTAATGTATCCTCTACTCCCCGATGGTACTGGCAGCCGGCACATCATACCAATCACACTGAAACAATACAACTTCTTTTTGTGTTGGGAATTCGAGTGAGATAATTTTTCTAATCACTCCATACCAGGTCATGTTGCTAGTAGTATCGTCACCCCGACGACGACCACACCACTATTTTGTGTGACGAGGTTTCTCTCAATGGCGTTGGTGCGAAATAGCCGCTTATTGATGTAGCACCTATTAAACACACGACCTCAATGGTCCGGTCCTTGACGAGGGGGCATACATCAGTTCACTTACTTCCCCTTTCTCATATAGTTTGGTGATCTGCAAATTCAGTTTGGAAACAAATAGTCTTCTAGTAATTAGTACATCGTCCCTAACCTTTACAAGGAATAAACAAATGGAAAAATAGAACTAACCTTGCCCTCAAACCACCTTACAAAGTGCTCCTTGTGTCGTTTATTAAGATTCCTTATACTATTTTTTTTAAGTTCTTCCATATGCTCACTACATTGAAATAGCCAATTAATTAGTTGATGCCACAAACAAATACTACAGTAATTAATGATGGTATATTGCAACTTACTCGACCCATGGTCTGGCTTCATCACATTTACTAATTATATAGTGCATCATCTTCCGAACCTCATCTCCACCAAATATCTCGATAGTCTGTCCTCTCCTCTTGTAGTCCATTTCACCAAATATGCTCAGACCAGATGGCTGCTCATTCCCAGCTGTACTTTCATGACGATCAACGTGATTCAGCTTGGTGTCGACATCGAAGAATCTGGAGCAAAATGTAAGGCACTCCTCGGCTATGTATCCCTCAGCAATTGAACCTTCTGGGTGTGCCTTGTTCCTCACATAGCTTTTAACAATGCGTAGGTACCTCTCAACAGATACATCCATCTATAACACACAAAGCCCTCCAAGTTTAGCCTCTTCACCTAGATGAACTGGCAAATGAATCATGATATCAAAAAATGCGGGTGGAAATACCATCTCAAGTTGGCAAAAAGTCTTTGTAATTGAACTGCTAAGTTTGTCAAGCTCGTCTTCCACCAGCTCCTTTGAACAAAGTGCAGTGAAGAACTTACTAAGCTGAATCAATGGCATGACAACTTCTTCTGGCAAAATCTTTCTTATGACTAAAGGTAACGTTTTACGTAAAATAACATGGTAGTCATGAGTTTTGAGTCCGACACCTTACATGCATTTATGTCAACACATCTCCTTATGTTGGAGCTAAACCCATCGCATCTTCGTTCCCTGTAGAAATTAGCATAAACTTTTCTTGTCATCCTTATCTAAAAAGTACAAGGCTGGTGGCAAGGTATAATTATTATTGTCAATCACGGGTGTTGATCTTGCCTTATCCCTAGCTGTTCCATGTCAAGCCAGCATTCTCGCTGTCCTTACATTTACCTTCAATCTGAAGCAAAGTACCCAATATGCTCTCGCATATGTTTTTCTCAATGT
>JADLZL010006960.1:0-61909 GCA_015844335.1 Chrysopogon serrulatus | reverse complement strand
AATCGTCGGCTCATTTTGTCGATGTCCTCAAACAGCTGCTTGGGTGCTCTGATTGAAGTCAGCAAGTACACCGGCAATGGCACTTAGGATCGATCTTACCAATTCTCTTCTCCATGCAGGGGTTGAGAAGACGTCCCTGCACATGTGCCACCTTCAGTCTACCCAATGTCAAAGGGAGGCCCAAATATGTTATTGGGAAATTCACTTTTTTCCCCACGAAGTTGTCTAGTATATGCTCTAGATTCATGTCTACACACCTGATAGGCGCCACTATTCATTTCTGTAGGTTAAGCTTTAATCCAGTTACCAGAGCAAACTGCCCAAGGATCCTAAGAGTGCCCTTACCTTTTCTTGAACAGGATTGATAAAGATCACTGCGTCATCAGCATATAAGGACAGTCGTAGATTAGCCTGCCTGCCTCTCAATGGGGATAGTGTGCTGTCCATGGTGGCCTGCTCAAGAATTCTGTCGAGGGTGTCTATGGATGAATAGAAATGGGAATAGTGGATGCATGGTCGTCCGTACTAGGATATTTGTATAAATATTTCCTGGGAAAAGGAAGATAATTTGTATGCATGTGTATATCGGGATGTTGCGTTGGTACCTGGTGATTGGATGTTTATTTGGCTGATGTAACTTTGCAACTTCCTTTGCTCTGTGTTAATTTGATGGAACTGGGCAGTTAAGACTGAGATCTCATGCCCACTGACTGAAAGAAAAGGAACGAGCACTACTTATTTGTTGCTTCAATTACTGGTGCAGCCGGTGGTGTCCATCTGCCTTTTCATTAGTTGAATGAGCTGAACTTTTCTTGGGCAAGTGGTTTCTTCATGCAGATAGATGCAGTTGCTTCATCTTCAACGCAAGAGCTTGGGCATTGTTTTTGTGCACAGTTCAGGCTTGCAGTGCAGTGCAGTGCAGCTGACTGAGAGCCTTTTGTTTTGCGCAAACACCATGCGCATTCGAGCTACTAGGCAAGTTGGGCGATTAGTAGATTCCAGTTGACCTGAGCATCCGCAGTTCCGCACACGGCTCTGTCTGTCAGCATTGACTTGGTGGCCGCCACTCCACAGTGGATGGCTGGTTGTAGTAGTAATAATAATGAGTGTTTATGTTTATAGATAAACTAATGGGTGTGGGGTATTCACGAGTTGAATGAAGTCACATGATGCCTGCCCTGCCTGCCTGTTACCAGCATTTGCAGGCATTGATACCCCACACCCGTTTTTGTTTATGCAGCTCAAGGCTCCGATCTTTCTATAATCCTTTCAATGAAGCGATCGAGTAGGAGTGTTAGTAGGCCAGGCAGCCCGCAGTTGTTGCGCTAAGCAACAGTTGTTGCAACTGGACATGTGAGACAACGTGAGTGAGGAGGCTGTTCGTCCTGGGCTGTGTGTGTGCTTTTATATTTTGCGAGGTGCCAGTGCCAGCCCAGCCGGGCCCGGTTTAGATTAGATGGGGTGTAGCGAGCCAATTGTACTTGGCTGACCTCCTGGTTTTATTTTGCGAGCTGCTGACGAAGGGAGAGATTGCAGTCTTATTCTACACCAGTAGCACTACTAGTGTTGAACTGAATGCAGTGATGTGTTCCGTGTGCCTGATTTCCCGGTGGCAGTGATTGATATGATGATATTCAAAGGAAGCGCGGCCTGTCTGCTGTCAGACGATCTCATCCATGCTGCAGTTTTCATTTGACACAAGTTGCTTTGAGTTTGAGAGCGGCAAGAGCTTCAACTGCCGTTGGTTGCGCTGTACCTAGCCAACACTACTCTACTCTGCTTGCAAAGGAAAGGAGGAGATGGAGCGATCGATAGATGGATGGTCACTTGTTCTTCCTTTTTTTTTTTTTTTTTTTTGGCTTTTCTTTCAGTTGATTGATGAGCTACTTACTCTACTCCCCCCGGAGTCACTTGTAAGGGAGCCCGCCGGATGAAGACAGCATATATAGCTGAGGAGAGGGAAGCTGGCTGTGACGTCGACGCGTCTCCTAGATTGATTTTGTACGTATAAGAGAAGGAGAGGTCGCGCTCGCGCCGCATCCATCTGCCGCGTGTGCTGCTGCTGGCCTCCCTCAACCACCATTTTTTCAGTTCCATGGGCGGCGGTGGCGGTAGCGGTAGCGGTGGCGGCAGCAGGACGAGTCGTGCGCGTGCGGCCGAGACAGGAGTCGGCCCCCTGCTTCCGGAGACGCAGGTACTGATGAGTGCTTACTCATGCCATGCCATGCCATTCTCGTCTTCCTCCTCGCTGTTCTACTCTGGCAATTTGATGATGGTCCCCCTTCCGATCCAGTCGAGTTACAAGTTGCCTAAGAACTTGCCTTGGCTGGTTAATTTGTTGCCTTATTACCAGTCGTCCGGTACGGTACCCCGCCAGTCCTTGCATGCACGCCTGGTTCTGCTTGGATCCATCTGCGCTCCTAGCTGGAGGGTGGATGAGAGATTCTAGCCAAACGCCGCCGCCGCCGCCGCCGCCGCTGGTTGACAGACTTCCAATTTCATCCGTTGCATACTGTACATAGGAGTATAATCGTACTCTCGTCCTTGTTTTTTTTTCTATTATAATCAATTAATTATTACTCTTCGACGTCCTTTATTTCCGCTGGTTTTCTTACTCCTTCAGTCCTTCCCTTCCCTTCTCGTCTTGCGCGTGCGTGCGCTGTCTCTCACTCTGCTCCGGCCTCCTTCCTTCCTTCCCTGACGAGACGAGATGAGATCACGCGAGGAAATGCGAGGTCATAAAAGGAGGGAGCGCCGGAGACGGCGACGATGACGCACGCGCACGCTATCCGATCCGTCCCCTGCTGCTTTCCTTTGACTCCTCGGTGCTGAGCTGCCTACGGACGGACGGACGGAGTCCTATATTTAAAAAATTGGAGATGAGAAATCGAGATCATCCCCATCCTTGATCCGTATTCCTCCTCCTCCTCGTTGACCGCCGCCGCTGCTGTTCCGCACCCAGCGGCGATCTCCTCGTCTTCTTCCTGGACCTGCTGCGGTCAGCATTGCACTGCATTGCATCTCGTTTATAAGTTCCCATTCCAGGAGCGGAGCAGAGCAGCTGCCTGAGACTGACACAATCATCTATCGTTCCTGTCTGTCCCCGCAGGCCGGCATGTCTCCACCTCCCGCTGGCGGCTCCAATGGCCGCCGCCACCAGCAGCAGCAGCAGGCGGTTTCGTCCATGGAATCCGGGGGGTCGGGCGCGGCGAGGAAGCGCTTCACCTGGAAGGGCCCGATAATCGTCCTAGGTAACAAATCTGATCCCGGCCGGGCCGATTCATGACGTGACGGACGCCTTCCGATTCCGGAGGGGAGGAGCTGCTGCTAAATTTTTTTCATTTTTTCCCCCCCTTCCATGCGATTCCTCCGTCCAGTCTTCGAGCTCCTGGAGAGCATCGCCTTCTCCGGCGTGGCGCTGAACCTGGTGGTGTACCTGGCCACGGTGCTGCACGGGAGCACCTCCTTCAACGCCGCCCACGTCGACACCTGGAACGGCACCACCTTCATCGTCCCCGTCATCGGCGCCTTCCTCGCCGACAGCTACTGGGGCAAGTACAGGACCATCCTCGTCTCCATCGTCTTCTACCTCGTGGTGAGTGCCGACAGCTATTTTGTGTGCGTGCGTGCGATCCAGGAATGCCTCCGCGACGAGCGATACCCACTCACTGAGATACTGATGAATGAATGCCAGGGCCTGGTGCTCCTCACCGTGTCCGCCGCGGTCCCGTCGCTGCGGCCGGCCACGGCGTGCCAGATGGGGGAGCCGTGCGCGCCGGCGACCAAGGCGCAGTTCTCCGTCTTCTTCGCCGCGCTCTACCTCACCTCCATCGGCACGGGCGGGGTCAAGTCGGCGCTGCTCCCCTTCGGCGCCGAGCAGTACGACGACGACGCCGACCGCCCGGAGCGGAAGCAGGCCTTCTTCAGCTGGTTCTTCGCCGCCATCAACACGGGCATCTTCGTCGCCGGCACGCTCGTGTCGTGGCTGGAGCAGAACGTGTCGTGGGCGCTCGGCTTCGGCATCGGCGCGGCCTGCCTCCTCGTGGCCGCGCTCGCCTTCGTCGCGGGCACGCCCTGCTACAGGGTGCAGATGCCGACGGGCAGCCCGCTCAAGGACATCATCAGGGTGCTCGTCGCCGCCGTCAGGAAGCGCGGCGTCAGGATGGAAACGGACGGCGGCGGCGCCGCGGTGCTGCTCAACGAAGACGACGACGCCAACAGCGTCGACCAGCGGCTGTCGCGCACCAAGGGCCTTCGGTGCCTTGACAAGGCCGCCGCGATCGTCGACAAGGAGCAGCCGGAGGGCGAATGGTCGCTGTGCACGGTGAGCGAGGTGGAGGGCGTCAAGATCCTGGTGCGGATGCTGCCCATCTGGGTGACGTGCGTGCTGTACGCGGCGTCGCTGGGGCAGATGACCACCACCTTCATCCAGCAGGGGATGGCCATGGACACGCGGCTAGGCGGCCGGTTCAAGGTGCCCGTCGCGTCGCTGGTGTCCGTGGAGGTGGTCTTCATGCTCCTCTGGGTCGTGCTGCACGACGCCGCCATCATCCCGGCGGCGCGGCGGCTGACGGGGCGCCCCGGCGGGCTCACGCAGCTGCAGCGCATGGGCGTGGGACGGTTCCTGGTGGTGCTGGCCCTGGGCACGGCCGCGCTCGTCGAGAGGCGCCGCCTCCGCGCCATCCACGGCGGGAGCGGGCCGATGAGCATCGCGTGGCAGGTGCCGCAGTTCGTGCTGGTGGCCGGCTCCGACGTCTTCTGCGGGATCGCGCAGCTGGAGTTCTTCTACGGGGAGGCCCCCGCCGCGATGCGCAGCATCTGCTCGGCCTTCTCCTTCCTGGCGCTGTCGCTGGGCTTCTACGTCAACTCGCTGGTGGTGACGCTGGTGGCGGCCGTGACCAAGCGCCCCGGCTGGCTGGCGCCGGACCTCAACGCCGGCCACCTCGACTACTACTTCTGGCTCTGGACCATCATCAGCATCGCCAACCTGCTGCTCTACATGGTGCTCGCCGCCCGGTACACGCCCAAGCAGGTCGCCGCCGCCGCCGTGGAGCCGGTGCGTTCCAGCAGCAGCGACGAATGATTAATTGGGCACATCCATCGATCCGCGTACTATTAGAGTGAACGAGACACAGTGAGAGTGAATGATATGGTCGAGTAGGATACACTACACTATACACACCTACACACTAGCAGAACACATGGATGCTCTCCAGTTTAACATTTCTGTCAGAAAGATCTGTTATTAGATTGTGCGCTTAGTTCAGCTTATTTCTCCTGTAAAGTGCTTTTGTTGCTAAAAGAAGAACATCAGTCAAATAGATATAATCTGAGGTTGTTTTTAGAGACTGCTATTTTCATGTAGTTCACGAGACTTTTAGAAACCGCTTTTGGCTTTCTACCTTTTCAAATGTGTAGATGTAGGAATAGAAAGATGCGTCATAGTTCGTTGGTTCGTTCGTTCTTTCTTTCTTTTTTTTTTATTAGGACTTACATCATAGTTATTTCAAGATAGAGCGAGATATTTTATAGTTATTAGTTATTTCAATCAAATAAATTAGTTTTTGTACAACTACCTTTTCGTATATTCATCTGTTTGTTTATTTTATTGTGGCAGAACCTTCTAAATTATATGGCCCACAAGCACCTTTGTCCCTAAGACCTCTTATTTTGCACCACATAATCTAGAATGTTCCGTCGGGTGAATCCCCGATAAACCCACGATCACTCGGGATCGATTTACGAGAGACATCACAAGATACAACAGGTTTTCATATACAAATACCAACAGAAGCGAAGACTTACAATAACTTAATTTACAAACCTTTTTTACCAAACTTATACAAATAAAGTGTTATTATTACAAACCAGCGGAAGTATCATTATATAACTTTATTACAAACCACGCAACAAAAGTTGCCCTGCCCAAAGGCCACTCAATTCACTCTTCATCGGTTACTTCTTCAACAACCGTCATGCAACAAGGGCCGTAGCACTCTTGTCCATGCGGTTCACCCGCAATGGGTTGAACAAACCCCGAGTACAAAAAAGTACTCCGTTACCCGACCAAAAATTGGGGAGAAGACTCGGAATGCCGGGCTAATAGAAACCAAGGTGAGGCTTTAGCAAGATCAAAAGACACCCTTGTGCGAAAAAAGAGACTAAGCCAATCCTTACTTTAACAATCACTTATCAAACATATGCCGGATTCAAAACTCTCATACTCGGACTTTCATTATTACTACGATGCCGGGACTCGGATCACGGCTCCCATATCGTGGAGCACACGGCGATTCGAATCGCTTTATATACCCACCGGGCTTCCTAGCCACACGATGTATGCGGGGACTCAACATCTTACATACATCAACTCAACGCTTAGATTTCTCCATGCCGGTAACGTACAAGACACCACCTCCCACGGCCGCTCGGTCACTTCGGCGGTGCGCATCGTAGGATGGGTACACGCCACCCTCCGTTCTAGTAACGAATAGTCTAAGTGGAGCTTACCGCCATTAGCATGCGACTAGTACTATCCAATAACCTCATGATCCCGGGGCCAAACAACGGACGGTCCTTAACTCGACACAAGTGGGCGACACTACATCGGGGCAATAGCCCCTCCCCGATTAAAGTCACTCCACCGACGTCTCGAGTTACTCATCATCATGTTCTTGTTGTATACCATTGACCCCGTCGGAACAAGGATAAACAACAAGCAACATCAGTTTCGTAAATTCCCTTCGGGGAGTATTGTTATCACCTTTGAAAACAGTTTATCAAAACCCTACTCTAGTAGCAAGGCTAAGTTATACTAAGCATTTAAATCAAAACAGTTCCGTGATATATCAATGGTACGGTAAATGCATCAAAGTAGGATATCACACAACTCCTAACACCTAATGCATCATATCCGAACATAACATATAAAGCTTTTTACAAGGAAATATTTAAATGCATCCGAGGCTTGCCTTGGGGCTCGATGAAGTGAGGATCGGCTACCCAATCACCAAGATCAGATCCAACCTCCTCACGATGATTACCTTCTTCAAGAACAGGAGTTGGATCAACCCCTTCCTCGAAGGGAATACGATAAGAATGCATGATTACGATGCATAAAGACATGCGATAATGATGCAACGATCTTTAATCTATCTTGAGTACAACTTTCCTTCACGGTATAGTTGCACTAAGAAGGTATAGCTGGTATGTTGAATCAACATAAAATGCCTAAGGTCATTTGGTTAATGACCTAGGGTCATCACTCAATCCCAAAATCAAGCAACCCTAATGGTGATTAGAGGTGATTACTAATTTATTGACCATTTTCACAGTTGTTGAAAGCCACTAATTAACTTGCTAATTGGATTAATTAAACCCTAATTAATCAAAGAATTAACTAACTAAACATTAATTAATAAAGGGATTAATTAAGCTTAATACAAAACTTAATCAAAACTTAACCAAACTTCATAATTAAGATCATCATCACCTAATTAGCACACAAAACAAATTTCATAGTTTTTGAACTTATATTTTAATTATTAAAAAACATGGAAGTTGCATTTATCAATTAAAGGAGCAAATTAAAGCATAATTAAATTTTATTGAAAACTCAGAGTTAGTATTTTTCTTGGATGTATCACAAGGAACACATACATATTTTTCTCACATTTTTATCTGCCCAAAATAAATTAATACAAAAAGGTGAAAACAGCACGAAAATAAATTTAGAAAAAGAAAAACATTTTTCTTTCCCCATGGGCTTACTGTGATTGGAAGCCAGTCATTTAGATCCCTTTCGCTGAATGCTTAAAAACGCACATCCTCCCGCCGATGACACCTCCTCCGCGCAACAACTAGACCAACCGTTCCATGCCGCGCCCAACGTGAAACACCCCACCAACCCTATGCTTCTGGGGAGGAGCTAGATCTCAGACAACTAAGTCAACGTGACTAGTGACTTAAATGGGGACTTAGCAACACCACACAAGCAGAGCAAGATGCTAGAGGTGCGGCGGCGCTCTCGGCATCCCAACATCCCTACTGGTGTGTAACCAACACCCCGTTTCATCACCGAGACGTCAAAACACGGCGCGCAGAGCTTGGAGATGGGTGGAAGGTGTTTGACCTTGATATGGTTTGAACTTGGCGATGACGTCTGCGTGTCTAGGCGTTGGCTATGGGAAAGGAAAGGCCGATGGCCCATCAAAGCGAAACTACAACAAGGAAAAGGAGAGCACGAGCGGCTGGACCATGTCATGGTTGACCGGCGGCGGGAAGAAGATGCACGCGACTCGACAACTAAAAACAAGCATCAGGATACGCAAGAAGATTGCGGGGCTGTGTGCAAACGATTGAAGCAAAGTGGCGGTGATGAAGCTGAATTTTGCAAAGGTGTGGACGCGGACTGAAAAAAAGAAAAGGCTAAGGGCTTTTATAGGGCATAGACGGTGCGGCGAGGTGGCGTGCAGCTTCGTGGACAGGTGGACAAAACCCCGCGGAAGGCCCTAATGGCCACGGCGGCGCCCGGTGAGTCAATGGGCACCCTATGCACCTAACTGCCACCTTTTCTTCCCATTTTCGAAATTACTTTTAAAATTTGAACTGTTCATAAAAATATCCCAAAATACAGATTGTTCCAAATTTTGTGCTCTGCAACTTTCATTAAAGGAGTTTGGTCAGATTCAAACTGGTTTTTGAATTTGAACTTCAAATTTGAATTTAAAGCAAAACCCTAACTTTAGGGATTTTAAAATTATTTTCAAATTTTGAATAAGAGATGAAAATCTCAAAAATAAAAGTTGTTCTATTTCTCAATATCTACAACTTTTATTTAGGAAGTTTTTCATGAAACCAAATAATTTTTGAATTGAAGTTTAAAACTTAAAAGGGGACATTTTCCAATCCAAATAACTTTTTTTGAAATTATCAAATTTTATTCAAAAACTTGAAAAACTTTATATACCAAAGTTGTAGAGCTCAAAGAGATGCACAAACTGTATTTTTGGAGTTTTCCCAAATTTTGAACATTTTGAGGTGAAATTGAAAAGGGGGTAGTTTCACTTTGAAATTCAAGCTTTTGAATTGGATTTTCAAATTGAATTCTTGGGCAAATAATTAGTGATGTTGTGCCACTTTTCAAACTCAACCAATGGCACTCTTTCAAAGTACAAACTTCATACTTTGAAATGGTGCCAATGGTTAGCAACTTTTATTTAGAAAATTGATTATGGTTAGCTTACCAAAATTGAAAGTGAAATTCAAATTCCTATACTTAGCCATCAAGCTAGGGTTTAGGATTTTGAACTCAAATTTCAAATTTGGTTCTTCCTTGCACCTCACTTGACTTGTAAAACATCTTTGGGGTGTGAGTTAGAGTTAGCCAAGCACTTGCAAACATCAAGATTCATTTTAGTTGATTGTTTTTATCGATAAAAGTAAACATGTGAGTGAAGTTTAAATTATCAACACATACACATGTGATATAAAAGAACTCAAACAACACCCTAGAATCATAAACTCATTTTAATTGTTTGAATTAGGGTTTTCTAATGATGAATGCTTATGCAATGATGATGATGACATGGCATTTTTGGTTAACGTAACACCATTTATAAGTCACCCATTCAAACAATATTTTTCTCTCATAGCAAATCAGCTGGCTTGTCTTATCAGCCGGCTAATATGACTAGCCGAACACCCCGGCTACGGCTGACCATGCTAGCAGTAGTGTTGTAATCATTATTTGTAAAGTGACATGACACTGATTAGGCCAGTTGTGCTATGCTTGTAATCTTGTCATATTCTCTTGTCTTGTCATGAAAATTCAAGATTTATTTATAGGGTTGTGTTATTAACGTGCAGCTATAATTTCTCACCCTTCCCACAAACAATATCAGTCTCACTTCTCGAGGAAGTCGAATGTTTAAACTTTGACTAATTGTTGTATATAAAATATAATAGTAATAAATTATAATGTATAATTAGTATTCTTAGATAAATTACAGAATACATTGTTATAATAAATTTATTTAGTGATACAAATGTTAATAAATATTTTCTTGAAAGCTAGTTAAATTTAAGTTCGGTAAACTTGCACATGATAGTGTTATTCTTTTTGGGATGAAGGGAGTTTGATAGACATCGGTCTAAGGATGGTATGTTGATCTACCTAGATTTGTTAGCGTGCAACTGTAATTTACTTGCAAGTAAAATATAGGTGGATTTTAAACTTGGCAGCGAGTGTCATCTAGATCTATCGACTCCTAAATACATACTCTAATTACTTCATGAGAGATGCAAAACTCTATATCATGTGCTAAAATACCAAGTAAAATACACCGACGAGTCTTAAACTTGATTGGAAGTGTCATTTAGATCCCTAAATGCTTAAAATGCACATCACGACACTTAAACATGGTTAAGAGTGACATACAACTATAGGAGCTAGATCTAGACAATGTCATGTGTTTAAATGGGGCTTAGCTAGACCCGTTTGCAGACATGGCAAGCGCCTCGACAACACAATTGGTGGACAAGGGTTTCATGAGAGCCGCAATGACCTTGATATGGTTACTTGTGCACTAGGGAATCCCATACGTAGAGGTGGACCATGTCATGGTGTGCGCAGTCGATGATCAACTACACCAACATCAGGATACCAGATAGAAAGATCGATTGATGACTACAAAGAGAGGGACTGAATAGCTAAGGTAGTTAGACAACAAGATAGCCCTAACAAGCCCTACACCTAACTAGCAGCAAAGATAAGTGCTACTATTTAGATCTAGCTGCAAAGCTAGCAAGTAGTAATTACTCGGACTAAGCACATGATGTGCAATACAGTACTCCCTCCGTTCAAAAAAAATATCATTTTTTTGACTTTTAAATATTGTTTTTGACCATTCATTTTATTTAAAAAATTATACATATTATAAAATACATAAATCATTATTAAATATCTCTAATGATAAAATAAGTCATAACAAGATGCATGACATTTCTATAAAAATTTTAAATAAAATAAATTGTCAAACATGATGTCTAAAAGTAAGAAAAAGACGATTTTTATAGTGGGAGTATGTTGTAAATATTTGATTATACAAATTATTATTAAATAGGATCATAGTATAAGAATGGTATGGATTTTTGTATAAAATCATATAGAACTTTTATATGGGATCAAGATATTGCAAAATCTAGGATCTGATAGCATTTCACCATAATTTGATCATGTTATTGTAAGATTCTAAAATATGGATTAGGATACATACAACCCTAGAATGAGCCACATGAAAATTCAAGGACTTCGATGATCACCTCCCCATCCCCACCCCACAAAAATCATGGATCTAATTATAAAAAGGAAATAATTTTTTAAAGGAAAATAACAAGGGAATAGTTTAGAGATATATAGTATATTTCACTCACTCAATAACAACCGCTTGGAAAAAATAATATATTTCTATTTACAATTGTAATCTTCATTCATCAATGATGAGGGATTAAGAATATCTTGAGTTCAAAAACAATCTTCTAATCAACTCCCAATCTCTTCTACTAATATTTACGCACTTGGTAAACTTGGTAAAATCCCTCCCGTTGCATGTTTGTAAAGGCACGCATATCCCGGCTTCTAATCTGGTGGGGGTCTAAAATGTATATAGAAATAAATTCAAGATTCCTAATAAGAAAAGCGCAAGAGAGAAAGATTAGTAGAAGGGTTCAAATTGATATACAAATAAATTCAAGGTTTCTAATACAAAACATATTTATAAATTGTGAGACCAATCAAATTTTGATTTTATAAGTTCTCCCATTACCATTTTAGAAGTTGGAAAATATAAAATTTTTTAGGAGAATTATTTAAGAAACTCTTGGAGATACTCTATCACTTACTAAAGTGATTTTTAAGACTTTGAGATGCTCTAATAACCAACAAAGCTAAAGTTAAACAAAGTTGGCAAGTAGTTGAAGTTAGGCGGCCGGTCGGCGCGCTTTGCAAACACAGATCGGAGGGTCCAGATCGCTCGATCGGGCATCACATCGCATCCAGTGGACGACGCCACTCAGGGGTCTGGGCAGGTGAGGGCGTGAGGGCCAGTGCGAGTCCGCCGTCTCCTCCTGGCTTCCACGGCCGCACCGCGCCGCACTCTACCTCTCGTCGTCTCGCCGCCGACCCTTCCTCCAAAACCTAGCCCGCCCGCCCTCCGACCTTCTAGAACCTTCCATCCAGGTGCCGCCCTCCCCGCTCCCCGCTGCGGCCTCCCAGATCCGGTTGGATCGAGGGGCAAGGTCAGGAGATGGGGCAGGCCTTCCGAAAGCTCTTCGATGCCTTCTTCGGCAACAAGGAGATGCGGGTACGCTATCTCCTCACCCCCTGTTTCGCCTCGCTCCCTTTCCATCTCGACTGGACACTGCAATGAATCGGGCTCCTCGATAAACCGATCCGTTCATAAGGGCGGTGGTGGTCTTGTCCCGCTCTTTATCTCCATGTCTCGTAGCATTGATTTCAGTTAGTACTGAACGGGTAGTGAATCATGTGTTCCGCCAAGCGCCAACAATCTGCCAGTACTGTTTTGGCTACCAATCACTAACATCCAAAGGCAAGGAAATAATGAGTCATGATGCTGGCCAGCATACAGCTAGAGTGTCCTGTGCTAATCTTACCTGTTTCTGATGGTTACAGATTCGATTTCTGGCACTCTATTAGTAGTGGACCGATTATAATGGCAACAATCTCTGCGTGGAGCTGCCAGTCATCAAAGGAGAGTAAAATGATGTATTGCCAGCCACAGCATGCTGGATCTTTCATATGCCAGATCAAATCGTACCAGGGTCAATTGATATATTGGTGGATTATTACTTGACTCAGTTTCCAGACTAGATTTTCCATACTGTGTACAGACAGCACCACACCAATTCGAGTACAGGGCATGCTGTGTTTCAACCATGTCTCATGTCAATATTTTATATCATCGGAGATCAGTACCAGTGTCATCGGAGATTAGTGCCAGTGCCCTTTTTAAGCTGAATATGCCTCTAATAGAATGGCCTCTTGTATTTTGTTCCTCAGGTGGTGATGCTTGGGCTGGATGCAGCTGGGAAAACCACCATACTCTATAAGCTTCACATTGGTGAAGTTCTCTCCACTGTCCCTACCATAGGTACAATTTTACCACCTATCTGCTTGTGATCTTCATAACTTTTGGTTTCAACCATTGCTAATTACAGTTTTGTCTAACTCTGCACCTGCCATGCTAATTGATTCGTTCATTCGTATGTTTAGTGATAGCATGCACTTTATCACATTGTAGGTTTCAATGTTGAGAAGGTTCAGTACAAGAATGTAGTGTTCACTGTGTGGGATGTTGGCGGCCAGGAGAAGCTCAGGCCCTTGTGGAGGCACTACTTCAACAACACCGATGCTCTGGTCATTATTTTACTCTCATTTCTTTTTCACAAGTGGAGCAGCATAAATTCTATTCAAAGAGAAATTCTACATAGAAGTGTTTGTGCTGTATTGTTTCTTCCGCTTAGTTATGCTCATTTGGATTTAGTATTCGTAGCTCAGAGTGCAACTCCAGTGACTAATACCACTCCCAAGCATATAGGTCCACTGACTTCTTTGTGGATGCTTGGGCCCATTTTAATTGGGCATATTTTACTATTCTTTATAACTTAGTGCATATAGGTGCTAGTAAACATAATATAGCTCATTCTTCGTAGCTGCTGATATATATATCCTAGCTCAAGGTCTTTATTATGCTACTCCGTATAACTCAACCTTGATTTATTTACATTGGTTTGTAGTAAATGCTGCTTTCTTGAAATGTAAGATGTTCCCCATTATTTGCTGAACTTGCAGATTTACGTGGTTGATTCACTGGATAGAGAGAGAATTGGGAGAGCCAGGGCAGAATTTCAGGTTTTTATTTCCTTTTTCTAATGGGTGCCTTTGTGCACTGAGATTCTATGTAATAGCTACTCTAACTTGTTTTGAAATCTTAAATCTATTTCAGGCTATAATCAATGATCCTTTTATGCTTAACAGTGTGCTATTGGTGTTTGCTAACAAGCAAGACATGGTATGTTCAGCTACTTTTTATCTGGAGCATTTATTTTGTATCGTGATTCATTTTCGTATGTGATTTGTTACTCCTGGACTTCTTGGTTTTTCAGTTCTGGCTTATGATTCTGTCTGATTTAGTCTTATTGTTTTTTGTTCATATATAACATTAACAAATATGTTTCATTCATAAATATAAACTTGCAAATTGTCGTTTCTTGCTAAGTCTACGGCCATTCCAATGCCTGTACTGGAAATAGCTGCTCCATCTTTAGTCGTGTAAGCAGTTCTGTTCCATTGTCGACATAATATGTCAATATGTTGGTTTTGCATAAACTTGATGCTGCAAGCACTATGGGTTCTGTGTTGTTACCATACTGTGTGAGTGTGATAACATTAGATGCGTGTACTGCACTAACAAAGCCAAATTTAGTTGTACTTTTGTGTCAGGTAAATGGCCTGTCTCCTTTTTTTTAATATACTAATATTCACTTCGGTAACACACATGCTAATGCAGAGGGGAGCAATGACTCCGATGGAAGTGTGCGAGGGTCTTGGGCTGTATGACCTGACGAACCGCATCTGGCACATCCAGGGCACCTGCGCTCTGAAAGGCGATGGCCTGTATGAAGGGTTGGACTGGCTAGCGACGACTCTGGACGAAATGCGTGCCTCTGGACGGATACCCTCAGCATCATCATCGGCATCCTGAACGTGTAACAGGAGGAACAGACGATTTGATCCTCGTGATACGCCCATTGAAGGATCATCTTGTGATTCAGGATTTGCGCGCTTTGTTTTCTTTTGTGTTTCCCCAATTGCTGCTGGCTATACCTGTGCTATGAACTGGGTGGTGCATCTGGCAAGGCTAGGTAGGCATAGTTATCAGTCACCGGTTCCGTGGTGACGATGTAATGGACGGTGGTGTTATCATACTCGTCTGCTAGTCGAAAGCAGGCATCATCATCATCCATCGTGCCTGCGTGTGTGTGTGGAGACTGTAAATACTACCCACTGATGACATGGCGCTCTTGTGGTTTCGTCGTCTGAAACTGAAGAAATGGAAATCCCATACGTACTTGTGTGTGCGCCACCGCCTGCTAAGTACTGAGCGGTGACATGACTCTGATCTAATTGAAGTGCAAGAGAGCTACTTCCTCTATCCTAAATTATAATTATAAGATGTTTGACTTTTTAACATAAAGTTTGACCACTCCTTGTTCAAAAGTTTGTGTAAAATATCACTTTTTTGTCATGGTTTTATTTATCAATAAAATTTCTTCAATAATAACTTAAATTTTACTAAATTTGTATAAATTTTTTGAATAAGACGAGTGGTCAAACTTAAGATAAAATCAAACCACTAATTTAGGATGAAGTACTTGTCTAGTCTGGTGTGGTTTGAAGAAACGGTTTGTAGAAATCCCCAGTCATTCATTTGGAGACTGAATGCCAATTGTACCCCATGCAAGCGTAGCAGCATGATGCATGGCTCTATTGTGGAATTGAATGTTGCACATCTTATCAGTCGTTCGAACAAATATTTTTTTTCCACAGTAAATTAGCCAGCTTATAAGTCGAGCTAAACAGTGCGAATAACCGGAATGGAGAAATCAAACAGGCCCACTCATCAAAGTGGAACAGGCCACTCATCAAAGTGGCAGTGTGTTTATAGTTTCAGACGAGGTGGGTACTAATTCGTCCAAATTATAGTTTGTTTGACTTTTTATTTTAAATTTGACTGCTTGTCTATTCAAAAAATTGTGTAAAATATCATATCTTTTGTTGTAGCTTGCTTTATTAATCAAAGTTCTTATGGATTCAAATTTAATTATATTTACATAAATTTTTTAAATAAGACAAGCGGTCAAATGTAAAGTTAAAAAAGTCAAAAGAACTATAATTGAGAAGGGAGGGAGTAGAAAATTTTTAGGGGTAACAATAGATTTTTAATTTATTCGCTCCTTTATACTGTAAATAAAAAAATATTCAATATTTTGATTTCTACTCTCTTCGTTCTAAATTATAAGATACTTTAATTTTTTTATTTATCTATTTTACTATATATCTAAATATATTATTATATATAGATGTATAATAAAATGAATGTAAATAAAAATTAAACCAACTTATAATTTAGAACAGAGAGGTAAAAGAAAAAGTAGCTGCCAATTTTTTGGGAGCATGTGACGTGAGGACGGACAGGATAAGGCGACCTGCGTGCCTCCTCGGCTCCTCGCTTCTTCAGACAGAGCCAAACAAAACCCAACCCAAACCCAAGCCGGAGAAGAAAGGGGCTCGCGATGAGGCCCGCCGCCGCCAGCACCGGCGGGTTCCGTCTCGTGCTCCCCGCGGCGCACAGACCTCCTCCTCCTAGGCTTCCTAGCAGCAGCAGCAGCAGCAGCCAAAGAGGAGTAAGAATACGAGCGGCGGCGGCAGCACCAGCAGGCGGCGGCGGCGCGCTGCTGGGGCGCCCCCTGGAGGACGTGTACAAGGTGCGCGTGGAGCGCGGTGAGGTGGCGCGGGCGCGGGTGGAGGCGCTGCGGGTGATGGAGACGTGGTCGTCGTGGCGCACGGGCGGCCGCTGCCGGATGCCGTGGGACTGGCAGGTGGACCAGCTCGTGTACGTCGTGTCCGGGGAGGTCAAGGTCATCCCCGCCGGCGCCGTCCACGGCGACGACTACATGCACTTCGTGGCCGGGGATCTCATCAGGTACCCGCGCTGGTTCGAGGCCGACCTCTACTTCGAAGGCCCCTACGAGGAGCGCTACCGCTTCCTCGCCTACGGAGACGACAACTAGTAGTAGTCTAGTCTAGAACTACAACAGGATACATCAGTTGCATCTGTATTTCATTTCAGCTGTGTCACTGCCACTGTCAGCGCCTACTGGAGTATTTGTTTGCCTAGAGCATTATATGAGTATCATCCAAAATCCAAAATCGGCAAAGGTATGCCTTGACAACAAATCGATCCTCTGTAATGTAATGTATTGGTGTGGCGATGCAAGAATTGGAAATCAGGCACCGAAATAAACGAATCCTTCCAATGTTTGCGATCCCAAACTTCTGAATTGACTATAACACATGCGTGCAAGAGAAATCAACTGTTTCTTGATTCCAAATAATGTACGACAAGCATCTGAATACTCATGCTTCTCGATGCAATTGCTCAGACAGTTTCAGCACAGCCGCCAGCAACACATTTTTGCACAGCCGCCAGCAGCACATTTTTTTCTGCGCCGCGTAGTTAAACAACTTAACAAGATGGCCGGCCTAAGCTCTGCAGCTAGTCCAATGCCACAAGTTTTTGAGTATAGTGTATTATTTAATAACAGATATAGATAGATGATATAGTACTAAAAAGTAGTAACATTAACCAAGCAAAGCATTTCATCAGGGTTAATAAAAGGAGAGGAAAGATGAACAACATGTTTAACAAGGTGCGCATAGATAGCCATGGACTACAAAAGGATTAAGACAGAAACAAAGAAAAAAAAAGGGGAAGATGAAAGATTAACAATTTTGTTTATCTCATTAATGCTATTTCCATGCAAATATGTCCCAACATCACCATCCGTTGTAATAATTTGTCCTCTGTCTCCTGCTATCCTGCATCCCTCCTCTTCCACCACCTGAATTCAAGTTCCTGTTGCTTCTTCCTCTTCTCTCAGTCCAGCCACCATTAGGCCGAAAAGCAGCGCCTGCACTAACATTAGAACTGCCGCCATTATTATTATTATGGATAAAAGCACTGCCGCTTCGCATCACCATCACCATTTCATCAGTGCTTGAGTGATCTGCTGACACCCTTGCGCGGTTACGCCGACCACGACGTCCCCTATTGTTATTATTATTATTATTATTATTAGGCCTCGCGCCAGAGTAGCCAAGCTCTTGATGATGATAACCACCAGTGGTAGTGCCAACAGTGCTCTCTCTAATATTGATCATATCAGCATGTGCCTGTGAAGAGCTGGGATTGCTGGCCTCAGTTTCAGCAGGCATAAACAATGGAACAGGAACATCCCCAAAATGGAAGTCCTCAAATTCATAAACCTCCTCATCCAAGTCACCATATCGATCCACCTCCATGTCAAATTCATTGAATCTAGGGTAGAAATCACCTTCAGGGTATAATTCAGCCTCGTCAAAATAGGAGAAGGCATCAGAATTGTCCATCTCGGTTTCTTCAATGCTAGGAGACATGATGCTCAAGACAGCCTCTCTGAACTGACTAAGGCCAGAAGTGTCCCTAATTCTTGGGAATTCAAACAACCTGGGACGGGGGGAAGGCTGCTGCTGCCTGGTGCTCTCTACTCTGGCTCCAGTGGGCCTTGGCGGTGCATTGTCCACCGATGCTGCAGAGCCACCACGGCCATAGATGGGTATGATGGCATCATCAGCTACCTGGCCCTTGCAGACAGGGCACTCACGGTGGTGGGAGTGGACATGGAGCCACTGATACAGGCACTCCCAGCAGAAGAGATGGCCGCATTTGGTGACGACAGGTTCAGCGGCCATGTCAAAGCAGACATTGCACTCGAAGTTGGCGGCACAGCGGATAGCCTTGTCGTCGGGCTCCCTGGTGCTTGGAGGAGCCGCGGTTCCAGAGGCGGACGACTTGTCCGCGGTTGAGACGGAGATGGGATGAGTTAGCCGCGCGTGTCGGCTGGAGGTGGAGGATGCAGCTTGCTGGTCAGACAGGGAGGCCGGCGGGGAGTCGCGATGGATGGCATCCACACGGCGGTAGCGGAAATGAGGCGGCTGGGGCGGCGGCCTCCCTCTCGACCGACCTCCTATAAACCTGCCCCCGCCGCCGGCGGGGGTACCGCCCTGGATCATGTCATTAGTATAGAGGCGGTTCGTGAAGCCTGTTCTTCCTCCTGATCCTCGACTGCCGCCGAGGCCGGTGCCTGTGGAATTGGTCCAGCCGGCCATGGAATCGAATCGATCCAGCCGCTGAAATCGATGAAGAAAGACCTAAAGAGGAGGAAAACAAGATTCGTTACCGCTGAGATGAGGTGAACACCAAACGTCCACGCCTATTAAAAACTAGAAAAAGGAAATAACGCAGGGTGTAATCTGCGCGTATACGTATCTCCTCCGTCCTGTCAGCTCTGTTCTACGGGGTGATCGAGAAGGAGGGATGCGGGGTATTAGGGTTTGGAGATTGGCGATTCCCGAAGAGATTTTTGGAATCCAGGAGCAATACAAGAAAAGGGGATCGAGGAGGAGGAGGAACTAACCGAGGGACAATCTACGATGGTCGGAGTCGGCGGCAATCGGCTGGTCGATGAAGACGGAGAGGAGGAAGGAAAAGGATGGAGCAGCCGCTCGGCGGAAGACCTGAAGGCGTTAGGCGTCGGACTCCGCCTCCGTCTCCGTCTGGTTCCAATCCCTTCCCACACGGGGAGAGAGGACCGGAGGAGGACACTGTATAAGGGAGGCGACCCATCGAGAACGCAGGTAATAACAAGCCAAATTAGCTGGCAAAAAATAAAAATTGCCTAGGGCTACGGCTGCGTTGGGCTGTTTTATTTCAAATTCCATCAACCTCATTTGTAACTTCATATTATGAAAATAGATTTTATGGTAAATCTAGCGATATTAATTTAATACTGTAAATTTTATTTTTTTAAAAAATTTAGTCAAAGTTTTAAAAGTTTGACTTAGAGTAAGTCTAAAAATTGATTATTTTAGGGACAAAGAGGGTATTGCGTGAGTTTGATTTATCTCTTAACAATGAAGAAAAAACAGACTTTTAAAATTTTCTACTCTTTCTTTGCGAATTAGATTTGTTAACTTTCAAACTATCAGATTTACTTTCCTAAACTGTTTTAGTTGACATGACACAACATCACTCGATTGCCACATTAGTCACAATTCACTAGGAAGGTAAATTGAATTTTGTGATAGTTTAGAATGGTCAATTATATTTATAAAAATACTTTTTAAAAGAACATATAAACTATTTTATAGAATAAATATTATTTTAAAATACCAAAAATATGATTTATTATTAAAAAGTATAAAAGTTTATTTTAGCTCAAAAATAGGAAATTGGTTTTATATTTTCTAAAATGATACTTTATATTTCTGTTCTTTTCTAGAATTATTTGAAATAATCTTTGAACTAGGTTAAATTTTTGCAATCCGCTGTGTGAATCGCGTGCAAGTCAAGACAAATTCTTGCAATCCACTATGTGAATCGCATGCAACCGACTGCACAAATGCAAACAACATTTCCTCAACAACAATGTTTTGCTTAACCGAGTCATGTATGGAAAATTCAAAATAAAAAAAAATCAAGTCCTGATTACACATTAGTAGCATGCATCATGTGGTTTAACTTTGTAGTAGCACTGTCTTCTCTAGGAGACATCACAATGATAACGTGTGCAGAACCACTAGACCATCAGTTGGGTGTGCAACTTCTCAGAGACGTGAGAGGTTGTTCGGCATGCCTTATAAACCGGTTGATAAGCCAAAATACCGTTGAAATAGCTGATTTTCTATGAGAAGAAAATACTATTGGCTAATAAGCTAACAACATTTACATTTAGATGGATGTGACTGCTTCCTCATTTGTCGTTATTGTTTGCACGCACCAGGAGCCCGTGATCAAGAAGGAAGATAGTTTGGATAAACTCGGAAGCCACATCCTCGTTCGTGACATGATTGAAAGGCAGTTTAGATAAACTGGAGACGCCAAACATATTTATATGTTCGCTTATCTTATCATCCGGACTATCAGTCATTCAAACAATTTTTTTTTCTTACAGTAAATTAGTTGCCTTGTCTTATCAGCCGGCTTATGTAATCAGCCGAACATCCCGATACTCATGTCAAACAAACTTTTGACCTGAAAAATATCAGGATTGCCAATCTTGCCCCCATATTCTAGACTCGAGTCAGTTTGGAAAATGAAATGAAAGACCTTTCTATTGCAAACCAAAGCAGCCAAATTCAACCAGCTTATATAACTCAGAAGGGCATCCGGTATCTCGAGTCTGAAGTCTGTACTGATTAATGTGTTCTAGAGTCTGAACTGATTAATGTGTTTTACATGTACCAGTATTCGCATTCGGACACTGGTAACAAAATTACAACAGCTGCGGCAGCAGACAGCTTATACAAGCAACGTGTTTCAAACACCTGATATACATCACAACAGACAGTGCTACACATCAGTCAGTAGCCAGATGGCTCCCTCTTGTCAGGCTCCGTACCGCCTCTTCTGTTGAGGATACCCAGGGTTCTGCATCCCCATCCCTTGATCCGCCTTCCTTCTCAACTGTTTGTCACACACATCAGGCTTAAGTGCTTCCACAATCACAAGCCTTATTCAACATAACATCACACTTAAGGCCAAAATTACCTGATGCGGATGAGACTGGCCACCTGCACCTCTCTGCATAGGTATGTTACCAGGATTTAGACCAGCCATGCCAGCCTGTGATGCATTGAAGGAAGCCATGTTTGCTCCAGCTGCCACCCTTGGCATCCCAACCATAGGTTGCTGCGGCATTTGTCGTGGCATGGGTCTTGCTACAGATTGACCTCCAGGAGGAGCATTCCCTGATGGCTGAAATACAGAGATGCATCACAAAATAACTTGGACAACTCAGATACGATTTCACATCTATGCTGCAGGTGGGTAATTGGAACTAACAAGAAGTTGGGTTCCTTCCTAAACCAGGTATGGAAAATAAAGGGTTAGGACAAGTTGTGTTACCGGCTGAGTTGGTTGAAGACTTGTTGTTCCTTCAAAATCTGTTGTAGTATCTACTGGACGAACAGGATACTGTACAATTTTCTCCCCTGGCTGGGATGGTAAAAGGGCACTAACCAGAAAACAATTTCAGTCAGGAGTATAGGAAATACCTTTGCTTTCTAAATGAAATCTTATGTCAAACATCTGAGAATTTTTCTGCATGCATCCATTCAAATTAACAGATATTTCTTTGGAATTTGGTCACAAATAACTTACTTCCGTCCAGGTAGTGGGTCCATCCGAAAGTATCTAAGCAAAGAAAAGAGCACATTCAGAAACATTTATGTACAAAAAAGTAGTCATGGAGACCACAGCATCAATACATGAGAGGCATTGTCAACTTTTCAGGAGGCAAAAAATGTAAATTGTTGTTTAAGCTAAACACATGTCATTAAAGCTTCTAATAAAAACGAAAAACAGAGACTACAACCAAGAAACCAAATGTTATCATAAGATTCAGGAAGCACAAATATCTACAAGGGTATTGATGAAGCCAATTAGCCTTCAATCCTAGCAGTTAATGCTCACTCATGTCTCGAAAGATACATATCAGTACTAATGACAGAAAATAAAATAGATTTAAACATGAAACACAGGTATTCATTTAAAAGATTTACATCATACCTGAATAAACGAAAATAAGGAAACAAACCTATAAATCAAAATTAAAATAACGGTAGCCAATAAATAAGCAAAGATGTATGACGAAGTCAACACGTAGTGACTACTTAAAGTCTGAGTATCATGAATTTTTACTATAAGACCAGAATAAATGAAAAAAAAAAGGAAATAAACCAATAATTCAAAACGGAAATAACTGCAGGCAATACATCAGAATTTAGTATGTACGGCTAATTCATGCATAGTGACTACTAAGTCTACTGAGTATAAATAAAAGCTAAGAGGTCACGATGGTCCACAAGATACCTCGTGCATATTACTGCAATGCTGTCTTTTGTAACATTGCTAACTCCAATAGGAAATAGATTCAGTAATGGGCTAATTATAGGCATTTTGGAAATGATCAAAATATACAATCAAGCCACAAGGAAATGAAAGGGCAATGAATATGTGAAAGTATTAAGTTATTTACTCATGCTCCAAAGCTTGTGCAGCTGTTATACGCTTTCGGGGATCATACCTACAACAGGAGAATATCACGGTGATAAATCAAAACAAGAAAGCACTAACATATGTATGTTCAATTGCTAACAAGCTAGAGATCAATGAGCAACTGACATACTCAAGCATTTTTGAGAGAAGATCAAATGCAGGACTCTTTGGTTGCAAATGAACAATGTTATGGAGACCTGGGTTTTCACTGCAAGCAAGGAAGACAGGATTACCTTAAGAACTGATGAGTGATGAAAAAGTAGTGGCTTATGTATCTTAGAGCAGTTAAAAAATGTCAAACATACTACTTATGGCCTTGAATGTGTTGCTGGTCGTTTTGCCACCATGGAAGATTGGCAAGGGTAGGCCACTTTTCAACTGTTGGGTGGCCTGCAGAAGGATTGGATTATAACAAATACAAGAGTACAAAAGCCAAACAGTACAGAAGAGGGAGCAGGGCATCCATACCTAAAACCTTAAAAATCTTGTCGAGTTGATCAAGCTACAAACATGCATAAATCAACTGTGAGATAAATAAGGTGCAAACGAATGAAAGTTTCTATAAAATGTAACACAACAGATCACACAAGACAACAACGATATGTAAGTACTTATCTGCCTACTTGATTTTCTTAATATGAAGGATTCGATCACACAAGACAGTTATTTTACTTGGCATGTAAATGTGGCAGTTTTGGTCTAATAATCTAATCTGGTAGTAAGTTAACAACAATAATTACTTGAGTGAAAGTGCCCATACCTGGAATGGGTTCGGAGTATTTTTTGCTTCCACACCTTGGAACAGAGGTTTCAGTGTGAGCAGTTCAGCAAAAATGCAACCAACTGCCCACATATCTAGAAATGATTTAAGGAAATAACTGAACTGAATCAAATGAAGAGAAATAAAAAGTAAACGAGAGATGTTTTTGCTCCCTAGGCAAGGATACCAACAGCACTCGTGTAGTGTTTTCCACCAAGTAACAGCTCAGGAGCACGATACCAGATAGTTACAACAACCTGAAAATCAATGATAAGCATAAACCATACATATACACAGCGGGTCTTGGTAACAAACCACATGCTCCCACGAAAATAAAAGTGAAATCAATGACTACTGATAGGTTCAGAAAACGTAAAGCGAACTAAAATGTTATCTGATGCAACAATTTGGGAATACGGCCAATTATTCTCCTATAGCATATTTTCCATTACTTGTATTACTGGAAAAAAAGGGCAGAGGACAGAAGCATGCATGCTAGCTAACAGGAATGCATGTGGAGGTGCTCACCCCATTGTCAGATAATGGTTTCAGTGGAGCTTGATATATCCTAGCAAGCCCAAAATCAGCTATCTTTACAATTCCATGTTCGTCTCCTTCTCCCATGACCTGTAGTGGCACATATGGATGCACTATCAGTAAGAGGACAAGGTTGCACAAATTGTGCAGTTATATTTTTAAATCTACAGGTAGCACCATACCAGTATGTTGGAAGGCTTTAGATCTCGATGTATAATCCAGTTACTGCAGGAAGGAAAAGGGGAATAGTTGAGATGAGCCACCAAAATTCTAATAGTGATTTCTATCGAAAGCAGCAGCATATACTCCAGTTACCTGTGAAGATAGTTGAGGCCATTGAGCAATTGCCACAGCAAGGATTTGATAGTGTAGAGGCTAATGTTGGAGGTCAGCTTCTCCCTGTGATGCCTGATAATCTCCTGCGGTTTGTTTGGTTGGTTTGGTTAATCAATCAGGTACAGGACTAAAAAAAATGAAAGAGAATGAACTGAAAACGCCATAACATACATAGAGGTCGTGCTCTGCGTAATCGAATGCGAGGTATAGGGACATGTCAGCGTGGTTGATGTGCACATTGACGAGCTTGACGACATTCTCGTGGTTGATCTCGCGCAGGAGCTGGCAAGCAACCAGGTAGGTCAGGCTAGGGTTTGGTGCTCCAGCCCCAGCGAAGGCCGAGAGGCGATAGTATCGAAAGCATACAGGAGGAAGAAGCAAAGCAAAGGGGGGAATCAGACCATGATCTCTCTAATAGCGGTGGGTGATACTCCGTCCCCCTCCTTGGACTGCTTGAACTTCTTGATGGCGATAGGGGGCCCGCGGCGGCCGGGCGCCGGGTGGGACGTCTTGAGGCGCGCGAGGAAGACGAGGCCGTAGGTCCCCTCGCCGATCTTGCCAATCAGCTCGTACTGCTGCAGCCACGCCGGACGGTTGGCGCCGCCCGCGCGCCCGTCCCCCATCCCCGTCGTCCGCGCCGGCCAGCCGCGGCAGCGGAAAGTCGTCGTCGTCGTCGTCGTCGTTCTCCGACGCCGTTGTGGCGCTCGGCCCGCTTCGCTTGACTCGCCTGGACCAACGGCAAGAATATCTCTGCTCGCGGCTCTGTAGGCCAAGATTAGCAAGGCCCAAAAAGAAGGACGGCCCAGACTACATAGAACTAGGCCCACGTAAGGTCTTCTCCCCCCTGCTCCTGCTGGTGCTCCGTGTGTTATCCATTTCCTCTCCTCTGCTCAGCTCTCTTCTTCTCTCCAGTGGGGAGCGCCGCCGCCGTCACAGCAATCCAGCTCGGTCCCATTTGGTTGATATGGCGGCCGGGAGTGCCAGTGCCACCGCGTCCCTCTCCGTGGCGGCGGCAGCGGCTGCTGCTCTGCGCCTCAGGCGGCCATACGCCCGCGCTCGCGCTTGGGCCCCCCCCGCAGCGGCCGCAGCAAGGGGCGCCCCTCAGCCTCAAACCTTGCGCCTCACTGGCACCACACGCGCCTCTGTGGCGGGCGGAGTCGGATGCCGCGGGCGGTGGTGCAGGCTCCGGCGATGTCATGGGCCTCCTCCTCCGGGAGCGCATAGTCTTCCTCGGCAACGAGATCGAGGACTTCCTCGCGGACGCCGTCGTCAGCCAGCTCCTCCTCCTCGACGCCATCGACCCGGACTCTGACATCCGCCTCTTCGTCAACTCACCAGGGGGGTCCCTCAGGTAAAGGTCCTATACGTTCTTTCCCTTATATTACAGACTTCTTCCATTTCAATCCTCCTTATCTTTAACCCTTCATCACCATGGACTACTCTTAATTTGTGTGCCTGCTTCACTTCGAAATCTAATTGAAGTTCACTTGTGACCACTCTTGCTGCCTTTCAGCGTACAAATTTTAACTCAATCCTCAAGTTTATGTTTGCAACGTACGGACTTCAACTGAATTGGTGAATCGTGAAATTTATTATCTAACTCAACCCAGTAACCCTGAACTTTTCATTCTTCTAATAGAAACAGAAAAGGGTCAACGTGTAGGCCTTGTGATAGCCACAATTCGCAGTCAAATTCATTTTCACGGGCTGATTTCGGGTCTTGGGAGTATATAGGCACAATAAACTGACAACTTTTGTTAGACATATTCTTCTGATATCTGCAGTCATCGCTGTTTTTTGGCGCATCCTTGCAGCACTGAGTGGCTAATTGATCTTGTTGCTGACAATTCTTCAATTCCTACACTTATTATTTTTGTTCACTATTTGTTCCTTTCCTTCAGATGTCTCCACTCATAGATGAAAATCTTGTCCACAACTGCATCTAAATTGCTCTGAATCAGTTTAATTAGTCTTTTCCCTAAGTTTAAATTTCCTGAAGCAGCAACACCTTTTGCTGGAACTCCAATGGAGAAGACTTTTTTTTTATCATTGAACTATTGTCAATGTTTTTTGGCCAATGAGTGACCTGAAATCTTTGACCATCCAACTATCAAAACCGGTCACATATGGACATCCAGCAGTTTTGAGGGTGATTTTCTCTTACATGGACAACACGCTCCCCTCTCCATGCTCCTCTCTTAACGCCGCAGTTGTCCCCCTCTTCTCTATCTCTCCACTATGGCCCTCTCTCTCAACTCTGCTGCGCCGGGTTGACCTGTCCAGTGTCCACCACGGCCACCAGCATGTTCGGACATAGCACACTCTAGCATCTTCACCGCCTCCAATGCCAACGACCACGACATCATGTCCGCCCTCGGCATGGTATAGCCGCTCCACGGCTGCCAGTGCATTCTCAGGTTCCCCTGCACCACCTCCACTACGCACCGAGCCAGCGCTGCCCCCAAACCGCAATTGGGAGCAGATCCAACCCAACATGGCTAGGATCAGAAGAGGGGCCGAGAAGATCTTCAGGGCACAAGTAAGCTCATCGTAGGCTCAAATTCAACGGAGAAGCAGCGGAGATGGCTGACCATGGTGATGCCTAGCGGCAGTGCACCACCAGGGGTAGGAACGGTGAAAGCAGCCATGTCTAGGCTTAAAGGAGTGGTTGGGGAGAACGCGACCTTGCACTAGAGCTCATTGTCGGGTTAGCAGGGGAAGAAGAGCACCTGAGGTTGCAGAGGAAAGAGAGGAGAGAGAGAGAGGAGAGAACTGTGGCGCGGAGAGAGACAACATATAGAGGAGGGAGAGAAAGAGGGATCTAACATGTGGGCCCCACTTCTGTGTGCCGTCCATGTAAGTGAAAAACACCTTCAAAAACATGGGATGGTTAGACATGAATGGTTTTGATAGTTGGATGTTTAAAGATTTATGGTTTTGGAGTTTCATGGCCAAAGTCAAACTCTGGCGATAGTTCGATGGTAAAAAATGGACTTCTCCCAAATTCCTATATGGACTACCAAAACCTAGTTATAATCTCTGCAGAACTTTTAAGGAACAAGTAATTTTAGGCTGCAACACCTTTGTTCTGAGTTATCTAACTGTATCGTGCCTCATTGGTCACTGCTTATTCTGTCACATTATTTGCCTAAACAGGAACATGTTCTGCTTATTCTGTCACATTATTTGCCTAAACAGAACATATTCTACTTGTCCATTGTGAATTATAATGTCTGATCAGATCATCAAGCCTTCTGCTCATCATAGATATGTTAATACGATATCCTGTCATTTGCTGACTGACTGTTTTGTTACTCTTTCAGCGCAACAATGGCCATCTATGATGTAATGCAGCTTGTGAGGGCGGACGTCTCCACTATTGGAATGGGCATAGCTGGATCAACAGCTTCTATAATCCTTGGTGGTGGCACGAAGGGCAAGCGATTTGCCATGCCCAACACCAGGATTATGATCCATCAGCCCGTCGGAGGTGCAAGTGGGCAGGCCCTAGATGTAGAGGTCCAAGCGAAGGAGATATTGACCAACAAGAGGAATGTCATTCGGATCGTATCAGGCTTCACGGGCCGTACTCTAGAGCAGGTTGAGAAAGACATTGACAGAGATCGTTACATGGGTCCTCTTGAGGCTGTCGATTATGGAATTATTGATGGCGTGATCGATGGAGACAGTATCATCCCACTTGAGCCTGTACCAGAGAGGGTGAAGCCTAAGTATAACTATGAAGAGTTGTACAAGGATCCGCAGAAGTTTCTTACACCAGATGTCCCAGATGATGAGATATACTAGTCTAAAAGTTGCATTTTGTGTGAATCTTAAGTATGTTCTTCTGCCAGCTGTCGCTTTTGATCGCTTTGTAGCTGTCAAACAAATCCTAGCACTAGCAGTAGCATATTGATCTGGTTTACTGCCTATTTTACTGACTTATTGTTGATTCGATCTGGCAACTAAAACCTGCTTGGTTGTGTTTGCCATCGCATATGTTTCTAGTGTTATTGTGGGTTAGAATGGTCTGGCTGTTTCGTTTTGAGTTCTGACCATTTCAGGTGTTTGATTTTTTGACCACCAGCAAAAGCTTCTAAATTCCATTTCAAAATATTTTCTTTATGAAGCTAAATCTTATCAAATATAACTAATATTGTACATAAATCTAAAGTTAGTATCGTATGCAATGATGACAGCCTGATCTCAACGTATGTTCCCAGAGACAGATTTCAAAGAGAAAAGTTCTCTGAAAATGTACTCGAATTTATTCGCTGCCATGTGCCCTCCAAAACGGAATGAAGAGCTTGCCGCAACAAGTATTTCTTTCTTAAACTCAAAGGTACAGTAATGAATACAACAATCAGCGTTGACAGAAGAAAAAAAAAAAAAGAATACAACAATCAGCGATGCTGACACAATCGTAATAAGCCATTCCTGTCATCAATTGAAAGCAGAAACGGCAGGGACAAGAACTGCTGGGGTACCTGCACCCACGGTGCTTTCAACTCTCAGGGAAAGCGGATCCCAAAACTGAACACTGTTGTTCCCGGTTTTCAGACTTATTGGTGCTTTGATGCAGTCAGCAGCATCACCATGGCCCTCTGTTGCTAATTTTGCTGCCGCGATCCTCTTCAATCTGATACGTTCAGCTCTTGACCCGATTGTCTGACCCAATATTGAGGCAGCTATAGTAAGGGCCATGGCTGTCTTCGGCATCAGCACAGATTTCCTGAGCATCCCTATGAAAGGCACTGCTGCATGCACTGCAGCAAACCACTGCACTGAAAACTTCTTTGTGTGCTCCCTCCAGATGCCGAGAGGAACATTTGCTGCCATACCAAGCAATGCAATCACCAGTATTTTTGTTGGCAGGGGCTGAGGACGAAGCCCCTTTGCAAAGGCCGTGCGGGATAGTGCTGCGCGGGCAGCAACCACTGCAGGTGGGCACTTCAGTTTCATACCAGCTGGGGGTGTCATCATCTTTGCGACAAGTGGCACAATACCGCTTAATGCCCTGTAAGATTTCGCAAGTGGACATTGACCATTTTCCAGCCACTCGTTGCTCAGTGCTTCATGATTGTTAGACTGGCCTTTATTCTGAAATTCCGGGGAAAGCAAAATCAGACGAACTGAATGGCACACTCCTTTGCAAAAGAATACAGTAAGATTTTTATCATGTACCCATTTAGTGTTACCACTGTGACAGTTCAGATACATTTTATGAAATGTGTCTACTGCTACCAATAAATTACTTTCTTTGGTGATGAAAAAGATCGACTGTATTAGACAATACTGGAACATTGCGACACTGGAGAAAAGAAATATTGAGAAGTATAGTCATCACAAATTACCTGGGGGAGGTTGTTGGGGTTCTTTTTGTTGGAGTTTTTCTTATTGTGCCTATTTGAGAAATCACCAAAGCTGAAAAACCCTCCAAATGCAGATAGGCTGATGGTTGCTGCTTTAGCCGCCAATGGGTTGAACTCAGGATTGGGCTTTGGCAGTGGCTTCTCAATCTGGGCCAATGATCCTTCTGAAAGTGGGACAACCCCATCTCTACCATGGAAAACTCGAAATGCCATGTCAAAATTAGGTCCATCTTCGAAAATTGGCCCCTTGGCTCCTCTTGCCTTCACAAGCAGCAAAAAATACAATTCAGTGATCGATCCAGAACACCAATGATCTTCAGAAATGGATGATGCGGTAATGTAAAGAGGAGTGGGAAGTAAAGGGCATACGGGCACAGGGAAGTTGACGGATGAGAAGGAAAAACTTGTAGGCTCATTGATGTTCCTCAGGAATGGGCATCTTTCAATTCCTTGTTGGACGACAGTTTCTTCCAAGCACATAGGCTCATGGAGAGCTCTTCTGAAAGCTGAATCCATATGGAGATCACCGGCTAGTAGGCCTGCAAGTGTGGAAATGTTGAGAGAGCAATTTGAGCAAAGAAATTATATGCTTCATAACAAATTATAGCACCAACTGTCACCTATCATCATGCGTAAAGTCAACTCTAGACTAGATCAATGGTATGTTCGACTAGAAAACAGATGGTGTGAACTCTGAAGCCGAATGCTGACAGGCAAAGCTAGCTGGCAAGCATAAAGCGTGAGAGCCTCATCATGTTTTGTGGCTCCGTTTCAAGTGTGAACCAGTTGAGTATTAGTTATATTCCAGCACAAACTCGGTAGCCTATATCGATTGTTGACCTGCCTGTCTACCTAACAGCACTAGGGCAGTTGGTTAGCACATGAGCGCAGCGCACCCGACCTGCAATGCCGTGCAAAAGCACCCAAATTTGCCTCTCAGAACGATTGTTTGTTATATACTGTATATACTATCGAAATATTTGAAAGAAGGTTAGGATCGCCGCGCCGCCGCCGATTACGGAGGCAAAAATGGCTACAAAATCAGGAGGGGATACTACTCATGATTCAATTAGATCGGAAATCGGCCCTCCAGTTGCAATTAGAATGCATACTTGGAGGCATGAAGCGAATCGTTCGCCCCTAACGAATTCCTTAACCTTGCATATAGTAAGAGCATATGGAAGCACGAATCCTCCGCCAGGAGAGAAGCAATCCGTCCACATGTAGTAGTACATCCTAATTCCTAATAAATCCAGTAGTCCGAGCAGACGGGAAATCCAGGAGGAAAAGAGAAGCCTCACCTCCGATTCGAAGCGAAGCGAAGCGAAGAGCAGGCGACGGAGATCTTCTTCTTCTCCTGGCTGGCTGGCTTGGGTGGGCGGTTGCGCCGCGTGTGGCGAGCACAGGGCCAGGCGCAGGCGAGAAGAGGGAGAGAGAGGGGTCGATGCGAGGCAGGCCGGAGATGAGGAGAGGCCGAGAGCCCGAGACCGAGAGTAGTTGGGGGTGGGTGGGTGGCTCGTTGCGTTGCCGTAGTTGTTGGTTTGACTCTGACCCGGCCTGCACCTGCGTTTCGTTTCGTTTCGTGCTGCAGAAACGCGCACGCTTTCCACGCGCCTCGCCCTCGAACAAGGGCTACTAGAACTCTAGAAGCACTACTGCTTCTTCCGTCATTCCGTGCGTTGACACGATCAAGACACCTTACATGAGATATTTTATTTAGTTTATTTATTTGTCATCCTCTCGAATGGTGCCTATTCAAAAGCTAATATCTGTCTACAAAGAGTAGAATTCAGTCCTCAAAGTTATCTAAAGATGTCATTTTGGCTTCTAAACTTAGAAAATGTATTTTATCTTCTAATATTATAAGAGTATCTCCAAAAATTTAATATGATTTACTCGCTAAACTAATAGATCTACCAAGCCAATAAAAAAATAGCTTGGTAGATCTATTTCAACCTTTGTAGAGCACCTTCAATAGAATCCTATAATAACTTATCAAAGCATTTCTAACAGTATCCTATAATAGCTTTCTTAAGCATTTGTGCATTATAAAGTAAACAAACCATGTTTAATTGTTTCTTTGTGTCTTACCATTTTCTCACCTAGAATCTTTTGTTTTTATTTTTAATTTACTCAAACAACCAATTTACTCCAATCTCCCAAGAAAGATGACGAATGGGGAGCGGGCGTAGAGTTCCTCTCAAAGCTAGAGAACGAGAAACATTGTTTAATTTACTGGTATTTTTTCTTTAAAAACTGCTAGTTTTTCCCCTTATTTGCTAAAATATCAAAATAGTGAGTTGTTTTATAAAACTCCTAAAAATGCTCTAACAGGTCTTGTCTAGGTTTCAATGGGTGTTAACCCGATCCTCTATCCTAGGTGTTATGGATATGATAAATAAGATCCACATGTCAGCGGTAAGGCTATGCTTTAGAAAAATGGTATGTTGGTCATATGACAGTGAGCGAAGGTGATTTTTATGTGAAGATTGTAGCTCTCGATGAGACTTGAAACTTTCTAGTTTTCAGTTCTTTCATTTGAGATTGTTAAGATGTTCTCATTCGCTGGTTTGCTTCCTTTAGTGATCCTCTTATGCACACTATCCAGTCTGCGATATAAAAAGGCCAAGCTCGACACACCAATAGCCATGCGGGTACCCTCTGCAATTTTTACGGCCATGCTGAAAACTTCTGGGCGAACGTAACACCCACCCATGATGGGAACACAGTAAATACAAAGCCAGGCTGCTATGAACGCGGCACGGTAGAGCACCGATGAATATGTGACAGAGAGAGTCTTTGCTTGCCCAAAATTGCAGCGGGGCGGCCATTTCGAATTTCTACTCGGAAGCCTTGCTTTTGGAGTAAAGGATCGGCTGGATCGGCGAACCCATCCGGCGGAGAGATCTCGAAAGAATCAGCTCGGTCATCGAAAAAGTGGTCCACCCAGGTGGAAATCGTCACCAATCCCGATCCTGGCTCCATGTCTGTAGGGCACAGGCTTGTGTAAATGTCATAAAGAGATTTCACATGGCCACGCACAGCCGGCTCAAGAGGGATGAATTCTTCGTCAGCCGACCAACGATTGGTATCCCCATTGCATCCGAGATCGTGTGCAAAGGAAAACCCATCTCGCCCTGACCGGGTGAGTACGGTATGTCCATCAATATCCCAAAGACGTTAAAAAGGCGGCCACCAAGGAGGGGTCAATTTGACAATGATAAATCGAGGCCAAAACTCCGCGGTAAATGCCAGCTTTGTGCAACATATCGCGGTCTACTCTACCCGCTAACATCATGCGGGCCCATATCAGCATTTTCTTGCCCATTGGAATGCTGAATCGGAGTCGTGGAGGGTACTCGTCTGTCCACTTTGAGGAGGGCGATCTGATAAAGTGTTGCGCCAATGTGGATGTGCGATCAGGGAGGTCCCTCTTCGTCACAGGGCCATCTATTATTGGCCGTAAAATAGACACCGTGCGAGAACGGTCTTGGACCGTTGTTCCCATGGTCTTTTACGTATGCCAAGAGGAACCTCGTGAAGAGAAGTCAAAATCCCTGCCTAGTGTTGGAACTCGGCACTTGGACCTGTATTTTTCTTCCCTCTTAATGATGTCAGTTGCTGGTTCAAGGATCAGCTGTTGGCCCCGACCAAGCTCAAAACATGATGCGATTTTTGTGATGGACCGATCCAAGTCTTGGTTGCTCGTGTCGGCAACTTCGCTTTCAGAAGCTTTGGCCTCTGCATCTTTGAAAAAATCAAACTCGGGACGCCAAAGGAAGACTTCTCCTGGCTTCTCTTTGGGCGCGTGATCGACCAGCCCGCTGTATAGTGTATAGGGTGTGTAGTTCACGGGACGGCCGCCCTGGAGTAAAACAGAGGAAACAGGATGGAGGAATTATATGCATGCATAATATTGGTGACAAGTATGAGTATTCGCTTGTGCCCAATTTACCTGTGAAGAGGAAGCGTCGGCTGTTGGAACATCAGAGTGTGGCGCCCTAGACGGTGGCTTTTGGTACTGCCGGCGGGGAGGATTCGACGGAGAGTTACTGGAGCGATCCCTGTTGCGTCCAGCAACCTCCTCGGAATTCTTGGTGTTGCGTGGCTCTTTTGTCGAACGAGGGTGGCCCATCTGATCTAAGTCATGCAGGTAGCAACAAACTCAGAGCTAACACGCACGCACGTATGTACTCATATACGTGTATAAAAGATGACACACGATCAGGCGAGAGGAAAACAGTACCTGACGAGCCGCAGAGGCTTGGATTCTCGCCCAGCTCCTTCTCGCCAAATTATGAGAACACAGTGCCAACCGGACAATATGGCCCTGTTGTCTTTGAGTTGTTGACCTGGTCGTTATAAATAAATAATATATACGTGCAGTCTACGGAGTTAGTCCTGCTCGGTTGAGGAGTCCTGCCGGTGCCTGAATACTGGGTGCTGGGGATTAGTATTTGATACGGCTTGTACAGGCGAGGAGAAGTGACATCGCTACTGGTCTTCAACCTGTGATGGCAAAGCTTCCCCGAGTCGAACTTCCGCTGCTTCGCACGTAAACTCGACTCGGCGGGTGGCATTTGTATGATGAAATTTTAGCACCACTATTATAAACGCATGCACGTATAATAAAGTTGGCATGGCTAAGTTTTAAATAGAATTGCATACATGCCGGTGTGTGTTATCTCCTTTGCTAGCCAGTACGTACATGTACAGTCACGTTGCTTTTAACCAATGAGATGGCAAGCAAGTGGTGAACACGTACGTACAAATATAATTCTGAGTATGTACGTATACATGGCTGGTCTGGTGAGAAGTCCTGCCGAGCGTGGAAAGGTTTTCTAGAATTAAGCCGCTGGGATTGACAGCTAGCAAATATTTATACGACGTATATCCTGTAGGCATATATTATTGGGAGATACTGGATATGTACGTATCTATTGGGCCCACACTTCAGGGACTGCGCCTGTATTGGACAGGTGCAAATAATGGGCCGATCTGTGTGTATCACGTTAGCTTTTTGCATGACGGCATGGATACGTACGTCCAAAATATTGTTATGATTGCCGGCGAAGGATCAAGATCGTATATTTGGTGGATTGATCAGAACGCGCACGAGAGCCGTCTGTTGGGATAGCGATGGACTCGTTGGCTTGCTTGATCGAGGGGTTGGTACTTGGCCCTGACCCCTTTATAAATTGAAGGCCTGGTGGACGCCGGGGCTAGACATTCACGTCTAGACGCGGAAGCTCTGCTATTTTCTCTCAAACACATCACGCCGAGATCTTGCTGTTGCTCGACGCCAAGATTTTGCCAACGCCATCGCCTGCACACAGGGCTGCTGCTTGCCGCTGCTTGTCTCGACGAGGAGTACACGCAGAGCCTCAAGCCTTCAACCAGACGTCGAGTACTTGCTGCTGCTGCACACCTGCACCGAAGGAACACCCTCGGCGAGCCATCCTCTTCACCATGCCGGCTGTCATGTTTCCTGCTGGTGAGCGTTCAACCTAGATGCAATCATGCAATTCATTAACTCTTTCAATATGCTACTATGCTGTCCGGCTGCTTGACAACGTCAGAACCCTCGCCGCGCGAGGTCGTTGTTGAGTTGGCGATGTTGAAACCAAGCTGTACAAGAAAAAAAAATCAAGACGTGCACGAGTAGAGCAGCGCTTGTACCAGACGCCGGTCCTTGCTAGCTACTGCTGCACCTCATACACCCGCGCTGATCCCGATCATGTCGGCCGTGATGTTTCCTGGTGAGCATCAATTACGTGCTAACAAATTGCACATGATCAATTACTTGTAAGATGCATCTACCACGGCGGTATTGTGCCCCTGTTGGCCCGTTCATGCTAGTTGCTATACGCATCTACCATGGCGGTGTTGCTATTGTTGGCCCGCTTGCTAGTTGCCGATACATCTACCACGGCGGTGTTGCCCTTGTTGGCCCATTCATGCTAGTTGCTATATACGCAGCTACCATGGCGGTGTTGTTGCTACTTGTTGGCCCGCTCTGCTATTTGCCAAGTACATCTACTATGGCGGTGTCGCCGCTTCGTTGCCCTGTTCATAGAGATGTTTAATTCCACGGGTTCCGCCTCTATACCTAAAAAAAGCCGTTACAGCGGGATTTGGTGTAACGCACCGATTAATGCAAGTGACGCCGAAAGGCTGCCAAAATATTTGATGGAAATTACACTACAAGTTCGATGCGTTGATAATCTCAGCGAGTTTGATCTAAAATATAAACACCGGAAGGCTCTCGATTTAATCTCGTGAACAGCCATTGTCCGAGCACACTCATGTCATGCTAAGGGCCGTTGTGAATGATTTTATAATTACACATTGGGAGGCAACCATATCAGCCGTCACGTTTCCTGGTGGGCGTGTGCTGGGTATGCATTGACAAATCCATATAAGCTTATGCAGCAAGGTGCCAAGAGCGGTTGGCTCCTCCAATCTACTATCGTGCTGACACTAGCAACTTAATAACATCAAAACCTGCGCTACGCGAGGTTGCTGTCAAGTTACTGATGATGAAACGAGGCCATGTATAAAGATCAAGATGCATGGGAGAGGACACCTCGTCTCGCTATGAAAAGAATATCGACGTCGGAAGGCTGCCAATTTAATAATCTAAGCAAGCATCGTCCATGCACCTGTACCGCTAATTGTTGCGGATTGCTCTATGCTACTACTACACGTCTAGTGCTGATGAGGCTAGACGAAACTCTGGCCGAACGCCGTCGAGGCAAGGTCACGACTCCATCGACATGTCCCAATTAACGGGATCCGACGGACACTCTGTTGCGGGGCACCGACGAGGCAAAGGCAACTCATGCACGTCCGTGTCAATGAAGGCCGGCGTACATGACTGGGCACCGACAAGGCGAAAATCATCCCCTTCATTAATAACAAATTCCCCTTAATCCAATATAAAGTTTCAGCAACATTGAATTATGTACTAGTACTTGCTGTTGTCTTAGAAAAAATATATCTTTCTTAGATAGTATCGGATAAAGATACTTTGTACATGTTGCAGCTCTCTAGCTTTCTAGTTTTTAGTTTCGTCATTTGAGGTTGTTAAGATGCTCAAAAAACTAATACAAAGTTTCAGTAGTATATTAATTGCGTATAAGGGCTTGTCACCTTAGAAAAATCATACCTTTATTCTATAGTGTTGAATAAAGATACTTTGTATATGAAAATTTTAGCTCTCAAAGACATCTACAACTTTCTAGTTTCGAGTTTTATCAATTAAGGTCATTAAGTTACAACAACATATCGTGTACTGCTTACCGTCTTAGAAAAAAACATATATTTATTGTATCATGTCGGATAAAGATATATTGTATTTCAAAACTATAGCTCTTGATGAGATCTATAAATTCATAGTTTTGAGTTTTGTCATCTAAAGTTGTTAAGATGCTAAAAAATAATATACAATTTTAGCAGCATATTAATAATGTTTTGCATCAACTTAGAAAAATATCTAAACAACTTCAAATAAAAAAACTAAAACAACAACTTTTGTATATGAAGTATCTTTATATAAAAGCATGCGTTGATTCTTCTGTGGTGAGAAGCTCTTATACGTGATTAATTTGTTTCTGAAACTTTGTATTATTTCTTTAGCATCTTAACAACCTCAAATGACAAAACTGAAAACTGAAATCTATAGATCTAATCAGACCCGATATGAGCAATGAAGTGTGGCTTGTGTTATTATAGTTTGAAAGGGAAAAAAAAAAGAAAGAAAGAAGAAGCTAGCGGTTCGGCCCAAGGCACGGTTTGGCTGTGCCGTGGTGCAGCCCAGTCCAATTAGGAGTCGGACTCAGGTGGATACTTGCTGGATAGGAGTGTGGGCTTCCTTGTAGAGGCGGCCTGTTCCTCTGCTCGCAGCAGTGTCGCGCGGCCTGGCGGCCAATACTCCTGCGTCCTGTCCTCTGCCTGCAGCAGGTTTTGTACGTATACGTGGTACGTGAATACGGAGTAGTACGTGATACGTTGACACCCCAACTCCCCAAGTATCACATGGGAGACAAATACGGAATTTGTTGGCGCTCGCGCGCTCCTTCAATTCGTTGCATGCAGCGGCAAGTGCAGTGCATTGCGCCCTAATAAACGTTGATGAAAGGCGTAGAAAATTAAATTTTGCAGCAGTAGTGATCATCTCCGACTCCTACCGCGATAGCTAGCATGGAGGGCGACAGCTTACCTTGCCCCATGCAGGCGTGGGGCCGGGGATTTTATTTGAAGACTAGAGGATCTCTATCCCCTAGTGGCTAGCTCTCATGAATGTCCCTCGTGACGAAGGGATGCAGACTCGCAGAGGGGGTGAGGTTATTAGAGAGATCTCAGATCTCACGCGGCCACCGACAGATCAACGGGCCGGGTTTGCAATTTTGCATGAGCAGGTGCAGAGGATCCATTCCTTCGTAGAAGAAGACCAGAGGCACAGGCCACAGCAGCGAGCGGCTTGAGCGAGCTTGACAGGCAGGCTGCAGGCAGAGGCAGGCACAAATAAAAACGCACAAAAGGCTGTGGCTGCATGCATCGCTCCAAGCAGACACAGGTCACGTGCTGCCCTTTTCGGCGTGTGGCGCGGCGCGGCGCGGCGGTCGGGCGGTGCGTGGCGTCGCCGTGCACCCTCACAGTGGACTGGAACAGAGTTCAGAGTTATTACTGTCTCTGTGTGGGACGAAGCACGGCAGGTCGCCATAAGCACGCACAGTTGCTCAGCCTCACATCAGTGTCCTCGCCTCAGTCCTCACCTCAGTCCTCAGCTTCACTCACTGGTCACAGCCGGACGGCCGGCCGATCCTAGCTACTTTTAGCTGCTGTTGACTTGCATTGCACGCAATATCAACCACAAATTCGCTCCAGTGCTCCACCGACCCAAGCCGTTGTACTCCATAGTCCATACGACCTAGGCGTCCAGCTGCTCGAGCAGGGCATCATCCGCATAGTCCATTCCATCCATTCCTCTGTGTGCTTTTTTTTTTTTTTTTTTTTATAATAATCTGCAGGCTTTTCTGTCCCTCTCAGATTTTATTTGGCCGCACACTAATAAGACAATAACACCTCAATCTATATGGTTTAATCATACTTATGTGCAGCTAAACAAAGCCTCATGCAGTATATTATATTTTCAGTAGTAGTATATATACTCCCCATGTAATGTTACTTAGCATCAGGATGGAGAGGGGGCAAAAGAATTGATGAAATGTGCCAAACATTTTTTTTTGAAAGTTAACTAGGGGGGGGGAGAGGATCCCCACCTGGACATTTTATTAAACAAAGATTAGAGAGTTGTTACAGAGAGCATAGGGGATACACGTGCTGAGAGTTTACATTCATTCAGATACATTTGCCAGGCATGGATGCTATCTGCGGTGCCGGCTTTCCTTAAGACAAAACGCTTTTTCCACACAGCCAGGTCCTCAGTAACGCGTGTTAGTATCTTCACTGTCGACGTCTGTTCACCCCGGAAAAGTTCTCCATTTCGTGCATCCCAGAGGCACCACAAGAGGGTGAGCAATATCGAAGGCCATAGCTTAGCATCGAGCCTGTGTGGCGGGCGGAGAGCCCAGACTTCGTCATCAGAGGATGTACTGGCTGCGGCCATTCCCAGCACCGGCCAGAGCGCAGCAACAGATGGGCATCCGAAGAAGATATGTTGCCTGTCTTCCACGCTGTTGTTACATCGCCTGCAGACGTCATCATCAAGCACATGCTTTTGGAGGAGATTGGCGCGCGAACTCAGCCTGTCTTTGAAATATAACCAGACGAAAATTTTGACTTTGTTCGGGACCGCCGAGCCCCAAATTTGCTTACTGATCGGGTCATCTTGTCCTGAGGAAGGGGCAAGCGCAGAGTAAGCATCTTTGGTACTGAATTTTTTTCCGGTGAGGAGCATCAGACGGACGTCGCTGGAGTCGTCGGGGTGAACATCCTGCAGGGCAAGAAGAAGGTCCGCATGCTCTTGCTGGGCAGCGCGGGTTAGACGGGGACGCAAATGCAATTCAAACCTGCTCTGAAAAACTTCAAAAACCGAGACATTAGGCCTAGTGGTGTGGGAGAAAAGAGCAGGGTGAGAAAGAGAGATGGGCCCACTGGGTAGCCAATGGTCTTTCCAAAAGGACGCAGAAACACCATTATGGACTTCAACCTTGGTGATTGAGCGGTAGGTATCAAGCTCAGCGTGGACAATGTTCCAAAGGAAAGAGGTGGCTGCGGACTGCTCATCGAGGGGGGTATGAGTTCTCATAATCCAATCTTTCCAAGGGGCTGGATCACCAGAAAAAATTTTGTCAACAAATTTCATAAGAAGGCACCTGTTCTGGAGTTGCAGATCTTTCAGACCAAGGCCGCCTTCAAGCTTGCTGGTACAGACATGTTCCCAGGCCACAAGGCACTTGGACCCATGACAGGAGTCGTCTCCGGTCCAGAAGAAAGCTCGGCGACGGCGGTCAATAGCTTTGATGACCGTTTTGTGCAGCCCGAGGGAAGACATATAGTGGAGAGGGAGGGCACTAAGGACACTGATGTGCCAAACATTATTGCCAATTGGATGGAATACAATCTCCATGCTCATCAAGAAGAACAATAAAGGCCACGGATCTAGCAATGGAATGGAACTATCTCATTATAATTATTATATATAAGCATGCATGTGCCATGTCTTGTATTCACATATTAAGGACCTCAATCAATTGAAGTTTCCGGTTGTTGTCAGTCGCCACGTACACGCGCAGTACAGTGTCCAGTCAGGCCTATTCGATCGATAAATGGTCCCGGTGGACCGACACGTCCATGCATTAACACAACCTTCCAGCCAAATTATGTCAAGTGAATGGAACCTTAGGCTAATCTTACCGGTGTGTTATCAATTTCTGTTTCTAGAAATGAAACATCAGTTTTATATGCTTTAGTTGAATGGATAAAAATAGCATCTCTCAATGTATATATAGTTTTTAGATAGTCACAACACTGAAGACGATGTTATATATGATCAAATGTGCTATACGGTCACTTGTAGTAATTATCTATACTAAGTACTAGTACTAGCATATAAAAATAGAGAGCAAAATATCATATAACAGATGAGCATATACTTATCAATGTTCTGTTTATGGGAGCCATGTTAGTGTTGAGCAGTGGATCTGTGAAAAAATCCACCTTGCATTGATTATTTATTAATCTGCATTTGTTTTTGTATTTAGATTATTAATCCGTAGGAGTAGATTATATAGGACGAGCACTCGTGAACTGCGCGTCAAATCAAAGTCGAAGGAATTCAGCTGGTGCCGCACTCAGTTATCCCCACCATGCATGATTGGCACCACGCCAGTAGCTACTACGAAACGTTGAAGCGGTCAGCCAGTCGCCACCACACTCCCACTCCCAGTGTAGTGTAGTGCAACCGGCCGAACCCGGGGCAGTGGCAGGCACCCTGCACTACACTACACTGATGGAGGACTGGCAGTGTACCGGTACCAAACTTGATGCGCTCCTGATGCAAAAGTTTTATAGGAAAAAAAAAACTCAATTTCATGTCTGTTTTACTTTGTCAATACTCGGTTATTCCAGTACTAAAGCACTAGTGTACTGTACCAGGACCAAACAGAAGGACGTGCGCAGCGAAAGGAGAGAAAAGGCTAAAGAAAAGAAGGGACAGCGCAGGACAGCAGCAAGTCAGCAACCGAGTAGCGTGGGCACACCGGACGCGCCCGGCCGAGGAACGCTGAATTCGTTTCGAGTCGATGCTGGTGGTGGTGCTTTGCTGGATGGACATGGACTCGTTGGGATTCAGCAAAAGCAGCAGTAAAATGCCCCGCGATCTGGTCCGGGAATTAGGCGGCGAGACAGGCAGGTTCTTTCGTGAAGGAGGAGTATGGTAGCATGGCCCGGTTGACGTGGCAGGTTCTATGGTGCGTGAAATAGCTAGAGCCGACAAAGCTAAAAAATAATATAGCTCCGTACTTTTTGTTACTCAAAATGTATGCGCAAAAGAGTTCGAGCTTGGACAATCATCAATCAAGCGAGGACTGAGGAGGGCCTAGAGTGTATTTTTGATAAATCAAGAACACATGATTTGCTGAGGTTAAAACTTAATTTAAATTAGTTTGTTGACTAGCTAGGAAGTGTTTGGAAGTCTATATATTTGGATGCTAAATAGAAGGTACAAACACGAACTAATCACGGCCTAACGAACAAAACTAATAGAGAAATTGATGAGTAGAACATTACCATTCCAAACAACATACAATTCTCACATCCCGAAGAAACATTGTAAATTTTAAAAAATTATATGAAAAAAATACTTAAACTTATAAGACAAAATAAGTATCATTAGATTGACTATGAAATATATTTTCATAATAAATTTATTTTGAGACATAAATGTTAACATTTTTCTATAAACTTGATTTAGACATATTGGATGACATGTTTCCCATAATTATATGTTTTTTTTTTTTTGAACATGGACTCAATGTTAGGGCTAATATCTCATGAAACTAAACTTTAGTCCGATGATCCAAATAAATTCTAGTTGGTTAACAACTCATAGTTGAAAAATTAGCCAATAAATTAGCATTTATTTAGCTAATAGTTACTCAATATGTTCTGAATGATTTCTAGAGTTGTGTTAAGTCAATTTTTTTTAACTTTGACTGAATTTTTAAAAAAGCATTAAAATTTATAATAAAATCATTAGATTTCCTATAAAATATATTTTATAATTTGCTTTTTATGTTGTAATATATTTTTTTCTATAAAAAGTGCCAAACTTAAATTTTTTGATTTATTGTCCCAAATTGTATATTGTTAAGAAGTTTTCCTTTCTATTAAAAAACTTTGATCGAATTTCTAGAAAAACTTAAAATTTATGTTGGATTTGATTTATTATATTTCTATGATATGTTCAACTTATATCATAAATATTGGAGGTTAGTTAAAGTTAAAAAATTTGCTCCCAAATCACCCCTTTCCTACACAGAGGGGTACTACCCTAAAATCGGTAGTTGGGCCGCTGAGAAGGTTTGGCCGGTTCCGAGGACGCGGGTACGAGAAAACTCCACCAACGGCAAAAGTGATGCGCCAGTTTTCTTCCCCAAAACGTGCACCGCCTTTTTCACCGTAGCATGGACCCATATTCGGCCAGAGGTGGAGGTGGGAACGCGTCCAGTCCGGGGGGCCCCCTCGGTCCCTCCTTGAAACCACTACTCCTTGCCGTGTGAAAATGCGAACCCGAGATGGATGGAATTGGAAAGGACCGATCGCGTCGGCCAGCCAGCCAGCCAAGTCGCACCTGGGACTGGGACCGTGGTCTCTGCAGCTTGGGGCCCAACTCCATTCAATTCCACTAGCCAATCCGTTCCGGCCGGGGCAATGGCACTAGCAATTGGCCAATTGCGTTTCTGGGAGTGCCCGCGCGCCGAACCAACCCACCCACCAGGTAAAATAGTACTAGTACTAGCGTCGAGTCCAGGCAGTCCGGCCGATGACCACTGCCTGCCTGCCTGCCGCCGTCGGTTTGGATTTGCCACCATCTTCCCGGCCTCGGTTCCCTCGCTAGCTGTGTTTTCCTGGCTTTAAATCTCTCGACTCGATCGAATCAGCGCAGAATCCATTCGATCCATCCATCCTTGCCTTTGCCTGCCCAGTGGTTCACTTCCTTCCTTCCTTCGTTTCCGCTAGGTTTGTTACTCCTCTCCTTCCAGTTCCAGGCCAGCCAACCGCGCCGCCTCCGTCGCAGCTTAGCTGTAGCGGCGCCATTCCTCGTTCGTGGAACCGCGGATCGCGCGCCGCCCACGGCCTCGTCCTCCCTCCTCTTCTTCCTCGTCTGGTCTGGTCGTCAATTTCAATTATATCAACTAAAAAAAGGGTACGGTGAAAGAACGACAAGATCTGCGGTACGGCGGTGCCGGCCGACATCCACCCACCGTGCCGTTCGTCCCAGCGCGGCTAATATTCTACTCGTACTCTGCTCCGATCCTATATAGAAAAGACTGCCGCTGGCCGCTGCCGTCGGTGCCAGGTCGTCGCCCTCCGTTCCACTCCAGCTACCTCCTCCAGCTACCCCGTGTCCACTCCACTGCCATCGCATCCACCAGGTACGCAAACGCGTCAACGCGACCAGCTCCACCTCGTCTCATCATCTTCTCTTTTCTCTTTGGATTGCATGCAGTGCAGGCATCCACTGTCCGTCCGTTTTTTTTTTGTTTATTGCCCCTTTCTTTCGTAGTAGTAAAAGTTCAATTTCTCCTCGTGCTGCAGTTGTTGCAGTGCTCGACGGCGGAGACACTAGTAGGGTGCGTGGCGCCGCCGCCGCCATGAAGTACAGCAAGGAAGACAAGCCCGAGAGGGCAGGCGGCGCCGGCGCAGGGGCCAGGGCGTTGCCGGTGACGCTCGTCGTCATCGCGCTCTGCGCCTTCTCCTTCTACCTCGGCGGCATCTACAGCACGGGGCGGAGCCTCCTGGACGCCATCCAGCCGGCGCCCACGGCTCTCGTCACCCTCGCCGGCACCACTCATTCCTCCGACAACGCCGACCAACCTCGGCCGGCACTGTCCACGGCCGCCGTCGCAGTGGCGTTCCCCGAGTGCCCCGCCGAGCTGCAGGACTACACCCCCTGCACCGACCCCAAGCGGTGGCGGCGGTACGGCAACTACCGCCTGAGCTTCATGGAGCGGCACTGCCCGCCGCCGCCGGACAGGCAGCAGTGCCTGGTCCCGCCGCCCAAGGGGTACAAGCCGCCCATCCGGTGGCCCAAGAGCAAGGACCAGTGCTGGTACCGGAACGTCCCCTACGACTGGATCAACAGCCAGAAGTCCAACCAGCACTGGCTCGTCAAGGAAGGCGACCGCTTCCGCTTCCCCGGCGGCGGCACCATGTTCCCCAACGGCGTCGGCGCCTACGTCGACCTCATGCGGGGCCTGGTCCCGGGCATGCGCGACGGCACCGTCCGCACCGCGCTCGACACCGGCTGCGGCGTCGCCAGCTGGGGCGGCGACCTGCTGGCCCGGGGCATCCTCACCGTCTCCCTGGCGCCCCGGGACAACCACGAGGCGCAGGTGCAGTTCGCGCTGGAGCGCGGCATCCCGGCCATCCTCGGCATCATCTCCACGCAGCGCCTCCCGTTCCCGTCGGCGGCCTTCGACATGGCGCACTGCTCGCGCTGCCTCATCCCCTGGACCGAGTTCGGCGGCCTCTACCTCATGGAGATCCACCGCGTCCTCCGCCCGGGGGGGTTCTGGGTGCTCTCCGGCCCGCCCATCAACTACGAGAACCGGTGGCACGGCTGGAACACCACCGCGCAGGCGCAGAAGGCCGACCTCGACCGCCTCAAGAAGATGCTGGCCGGCATGTGCTTCAAGCTCTACGCCATGAAGGGCGACATCGCCGTGTGGCAGAAGTCCGCCGACGCCGCCGCCGCCGGCTGCTACGACAAGCTCACCCCGATCACCACCCCGGCCAAGTGCGACGACAGCGTCGACGCCGACGCCGCCTGGTACGTGCCCATGCGCTCCTGCGTCACGGCCCCGAGCGCCAAGTACAAGAAGCTGGGGCTCAACGCCACGCCCAAGTGGCCCCAGAGGCTCACCGTCGCGCCGGAGCGCATCAACGTCGTCCCGGGCAGCAGCGCCGCCGCCTTCAAGCAGGACGACGCCAGGTGGAAGCTCAGGGCCAAGCACTACAAGGCGCTGCTGCCGGCGCTCGGGACCGACAAGATCAGGAACGTCATGGACATGAACACCGTGTACGGTGGCTTCGCGGCCAGCCTCATCAAGGACCCCGTCTGGGTCATGAACGTCGTCTCCTCCTACGGACCAAACTCCCTCGGCGTCGTCTACGACAGAGGACTCATCGGCGTCAACCACGACTGGTAACCACCAATCGGCCTCTTTCATTGGTTGGATTCATACTACTACTACTACTACAGTACTGTTAGTTCAGACTGCATATTTACTAGTACATTATTTCCTGCAGGTGTGAGGCGTTCTCGACATATCCACGCACCTATGATCTATTGCATCTTGATGGCCTATTCACGGCAGAGTCTCACAGGTAAGAAGAAGAAGAAGCAATGAATGAATCTCATCTCAATCTCAATAATTCAGAAAAGATCCTCTTTTGGTTTGATCCAATCAAGAGGTTTTACCGAGATGAATGTACTCTAACAATCATCACCAATAATCCAATATAATATAATTGCAGGTGCGAGATGAAGTATGTACTCCTTGAGATGGACCGCATCCTTCGTCCCACCGGCTATGCCATAATCCGGGAGAGCACCTACTTCCTTGATTCTGCGGCCGCCATTGCCAAAGGGATGCGATGGAGCTGCGAGAAGCATAACACCGAGAACAAGGCTGACAAGGACAAGATCCTCATCTGCCAGAAAAAGCTTTGGGCAGGAAAGCAGTGACGAGAGAAATGCAAATACGCCATCCAGGTATATTCTGCTGCTGCTCAAGGGCATCATCAGAGCTCAAATGTATGTGCTGTGATCTCAGCCAACAGGGCAGAGGTGCTTCACCGTTCAGTACACATGGAAGGTGAACGAGTACTTTCTGATACAAGAGGGTTCACAATTACCACCAAAATAAATAAGCTGAGTAAAGCTCCGTATAGGGTCCAATAGTTAGTACTATTTGTCATTAATCACACAGTTAATTCTTTTTTGTACGGAAAAGTTAGGGGTGGGTCGATTCATGCCATGACCCATGATGAGCAAATGTAAGTTACTCCACACTATGTGTTCATTTGTACTACAACATATAGCTTGGTTGGTGTAAAAGCGGGCCACATATTTATTTCACGCATTTGTGGATCAATATATACTATATGACCATTGATGTCTGAAAGCGACGGATTCTGTTGAGTGTTGCTGTCAGCTTTGACGTCATAATGCATTATACTTGAGCAAGCAATTCCTCTGAAATTGAAATAGAAACAAAGAAGGAAAAAAAAGAATCGGTAGTGCAATGTAGCCAAATGGGGCAAAAAAATGAAGAGGAAACAGACTACTGACTGTCAAACAGTGAAACACAGCACCAGCATCACTCTCCTTAAGCCACACCTGTGTGTGACAGCATTAACCATCTTTCTCTAATTTCTGTCCGTCAGTAGTATGACATCTGAGAATGACCATCCCGGTCCATCCCTACAAAAATGAAGGACAATCAGTGATTCAAATGATTCGTGCCTAGAACAGACCGGTAACGACAATCAAACAGCTGACCCATTTCTACAAATCATCACTGAGGCATTACATAGCCCTAAAAATCTCGGCTGACAAAGCCACTAGGCATTACATAGTCTCCTGGAGGAGTGTGGATCTTCATCTTCACTTTGATCCAGGTATGAAGGGACTTGGAATCGCCAACCACGCAGCATTACAGAAAACTCAAAACACAGAATCGCGACCAGCTTTGCTTGGAGGATTCTGGGTCTTCATCAACTCCATCTTGAACTGAGCTCGCTCAGCCTCGTGAAGTCGTGATTCTGCTTAGCAAGAAGCTTTATTGATTTAGGTTTTTAATCGAGCAATCATTCCACAAAATTTAAATTAATAATGCAAATTACTGGGCAACTGGTTGATCGGGCTTCAGCTCTAAACTACATGATGCATGCTGCATCATGTGCAATTTTGCATGAACGAAGCTGCCAATGAAAATTAAAATTTGATGGGCACACTTTATCCAAAAAAATAACAAATACATTTGATGAAAAGCAACTAAAATAATAAAAGGGATCAAGATGTCATGCCCAAGCATGCAACCAAGAAGGAAAACAGAATTAATCATCCATTATTCTCTATGGAAAATAATATAAATGATTTGCATTTTAGGATGTGACCTTTAAAAGATAAAAACATGATATAAGCTGCTAGAGCAAGATTAGAGTACACTAAGTAGAAAGGTTAGAGTACTCAAAGCAGAGTGGCAATATTAGTGAGTCTTGATCCCGATTTCCCACGGGGAATTCATCTATTAAGGGATGAGATGGGGCCAATTTAGTTCCCACTAGCCGTGAAACGGGAAAAGATAGTCCCGTTAGGTTTGCAGGGCACAAGGATAGAAATTATTGAGATATTACATTTTTAATTATGCAAACACATTTATTATAAAAAAGAAACAGTTATTAGTTTGCCATGTTTCCACCTTTAGCTTTTTATTTTTATGCCTGTTGAAAGAACTATGGTCTTCATATGCTCTAATTGTACCATTCATTCACAAACGACCATAGATTGTTGTAAAAAAACAAGCACGGCCACAGGCACACTTTCACTATATGCACCCACGTAAGCCGTTTGCTAGATGGATAGAGTGCACATGCAATCTTTTTGGTACCTCTATTTCTCCTCTACCCGTCACTCTCCCATTGCCCTTTGAGCCTACCGGTTAGTTTCTACCCTCTTCTTGCTATAATACCGTGAAGACCTCTCATGTGCTGAACTTTTGAAGAGCAACTATACCATATCATAACTGGATTAGCAGTGGAGATCACGGATTTGACTGTTTATTGTTGAAAAGATGGTTCATAAACAATGTGTAACAATATCTTTTTTGTTGTAACAGTATAGCAGACACACATATATAGTATTATGTTTTTTTGTTGCAACACATGAGTATTTACATAGTATATATAATAGACACCTAGTTTTTTAGCCCATAATAAATAAAGTCACATATATAGCCTCTATAAGTTTAGCCCATCTTGGCAGGGAATCGCAGATGTGCCGGATATTTAGGGCCCGTTTGGAATTTTTGCCGCCGCTCGCCTCGCCTATCCCGCTCGCCTTGCCTCTCCTCGCCAGCGCCGGAGAGAGGTTTCGGCTCTCTCACCTTGGCCACTCCAGCGCAGAAACCGGGGCGGCTTGCCAACCAACCAAACGCACACGCGCTCGCCAGGCTAGGTGAGGCCAGCCCCGGCAATGGATCCAAACGGCCCCTCAGTCCTAGTGACTTGTGAGCTGTGACTAACTGAAGAAGCCCGGCCCAGATTCCCCCAAAACAAAGAAGAAGCCCGGCCCAGCAGCAACGCTGGCTCGCACTATGCATCGTTGGTTGCGTTGCGTCCATGGCCTCTCTTCTGCATCCATTCTTCGATTTCGATCTCACCGAGGCGGACGGAGCAGACGACTAGAGGAGTCCACCACTATTCCCGAGAAGAAGAAGAAAGCGGAGAGGAGTCCAGGAGAGGAGAGCAGCTGCGGCAGCTGCCGCCGCTGTAGCTGCTGCTTTTGGTGGATCGAATCGATCGTCACCTGATGCTGTGTTTTTGCTGCTGAGGGGAGAAGGAGAGGGATCTGAGGGAGCGGATGATGTCGTCGTCCTCGTCCTCGTCCTCGTCGGTGGTGTACGAGGGGTGGATGGTCCGTTACGGTCGGCGCAAGATCGGCAGGTCCTTCGTCCACACCCGCTACTTCGTGCTGGAGCCACGGATGCTGTCCTACTACAAGCGCAAGCCGCAGCACAAGGCCGACAAGGTCGGGGGAAAGCTCCCCATCAAGTCCCTCCCCATCGATGGCAACTGCAGGGTCGAGGACAGGGGGCTCAAGATGCACCATGGGCATGTACAACTGTTTTCCTCTCTCTGTCTCCTTTTTGGTGTTCTTCCTTTTTATTATCATAATCTTGCGATGATGATTCCATTCGGGCATTACGTCTCCTGCTGCAGATGCTTTATGTCTTATGCGTCTACAACAAAAGAGAGAAGCACAACCGCATCACGGTAAATCCATGATTTATTAATTCGGAGCAACTTCACTTTGTTTGCTGCATTCAAACAGTAGATTACCGCTTCCTATCCCATTTCATCTCTTTTGTGCCAAGTGTTATGATACAAGTCTTTGGATTTGCATCCTACATGCTGCCTTCAGTTAAATACCATTCATTTAGCTCAATCCCTTTCTGTGGCATGCATCAGATGGCGGCATTCAACATACAGGAAGCTCTAATTTGGAAGGAGAAAATTGAGATGGTCATCGATCAGGTTCAACACATGGAAACCCTAAGCTGTGCCAATTCTGTTACTCATATGGCAAATTACTAGTAGAACATGAAAGTGATTATGAACTGGATGCCCCCCTAAGGGTCTTGACCGACCGTTTTGTCGCATTTTGGAAAACTAGTACTCATAATTGAACTAAAGAGGGTTGTTGGAGACCCTTAGGGGCAGCAATCCACACTCCTAATAATAAATCTACATAATAGCAAATTTTCCTATGGTTTACACTTGTTTCTTTTTAATGGTGCAGCGTCAGGGAGTAGCGCCGAGTGATGGAAACAAGGCCTTTAGTACATCGCAGCAAAAGGCTAGCTTAGAAAATGGAAGGAAATCTTCTTCATCGGACCACGAAAGCCAGTAAGTACCTGACTTCCATGGCTCTGTTGCCAGTTTTGCTTCTATTTTCACTTTTACAGTTCTACTAGTATTTTGCTATTCCACTTTCAAGTTGTATTTGTTTCTATGTTGCATCAGCGGCTAAAGCATTTTTTGAGACCCTCCTCTGCTAACACTTTGCTTGTACCAGTTTGGTAATGTTTTGGCTACATCTCCCATCTTTCTTATTTGGTCTATCAACAGCTAGTATTTCTGAAAACGTCACATTGACAGGATGACTATTTTTGTTCAAATGGTATTCTTCTGAGATGCTACTTTGTGATCTAAACATTTGATATTTGAACCTTTTATGATCTTAAATAAGTAAACACTGGATAGGTGTGTGCATCAACTCACCTAGCACTTAGGTCTTGCAGTAGTTTACAGTGAAAGAAGGAAGAATGTCTTGTTGAATGAATTTTAACTGTCTGTGTATACTCGACAAATCTCAAACTCTACTAGTGCCTGGGTGTAATTTTATTTCTGCCTGTTGCACGATAATGTGCAGAATTATGAACTTCTACCAAAATGATATGTACCCATATTCTCACATGGCAGGTACAGTCCTGAAGAGGAAGAAGAAGAGGAGGAAAATCAGCGATCATTGCTAAGGAGAACAACAATCGGGAATGGTCTGTAACATGTCACCTAACTTGGCGCCTGCTCCCATCCACATGCGCGCATGAACTAGCTAGCTATATATTTTCTTTCAGCTCTTAACAAATAATTGTTGTACTGTTGCCTTCTGTAGGCCCTCCAGAATCTTTATATGACTGGACCCGTGAAAATGATTTGGGAATATCAAATCAAGGAAGCCCTGACCAAGTTTTCTCTAGAGGACACTGGCGCCTTGTCAGATGCCAGAATGGCAAGAACTTCTGTTTTGCTTCTAACACTGTTTCTCTGCTGTGTAACTGGGCTGCTCTTCTGATGTGGTGTTGATTTCTTCAGGCCTCCGCATTTTTGAGGAGCTACAAGATGTTGATTACCTTGTAAGTTGATGGGTATAGCTATGTACATGTAGTTTAAATCTAAGCCCCATTCTCATGTTGCCTGATGCTTGTGTGCTATTCATAGGCAAGAAGCTGTAGCAGAGCAATGAAGGCTGTTGGTGTGGTTGAAGCCTCCTGTGAGGCTATATTTCAGCTTGTTATGAGCATGGATACTACACGTTTTGAGTAATTCTTTCTTTTCACGATTCATAAATTTGCTCAATAATTGCGCATTATTCTTTTCCTTAAACTTATCCATATTATTTTCTTTTTCGTTCTGTAAGGTGGGACTGCAGCTTTCAGTATGGTAGCCTGGTAGAGGAGGTCGATGGCCACACTGCAATACTATACCATAGGCTACAACTGGATTGGTTCCCAATGTATGCTTTACTTTTTGCTGGAAATATTCCTCTCATGACCTTCTGTATCTGTACTCCACAAGAAGTGCAGAGTCATTGCAAAATCATGACACATTGTTTTCTTTGTCAAAAAATGACTTGATGCCACATGTTACATTAATGATATATACATGTCGCCTGCTAAGTTGTACTATATTCCTAGGAACATGTATTAAATACTGACTCCTGTATTTCAGTATTAAATTTACCACAATCTTCATGAATTCAGGGTTATTTAATTAATTTTATGGAGCCTGTCATGGATTTGATGAATACTTTGCCAGGTTTGTTTGGCCTCGTGATCTTTGTTATGTGCGCTATTGGCGGCGCAATGATGATGGGAGCTATGGTTGGTACTCTGGTACTTTGTGGTTGTTTGGATCTCAAGATTAGAAATTTGTTTTCATAACAGATATTATGAGTTTTTCTTTAAAAATGATTTTAAAGTAGGTATTCTGTTATATTTGTTTATTCATTAGTGCGTTTGGATCGGTAGTAGTGGAACTTGCTTCATTGTAGGCTTCATAGAAATCAATCATCTTGCAAACTAATTGTAATTGTAATTTTATTTTGCAGTTGTGTTATTTCAATCCAGAGAGCACCAAAACTGTGGTCCACAACCTGGATTTGTAAGGGCACATATTGAGAGTAAGTGAATTGCTCTGATGAATTCATTACAGCAGAATCATTTGCAATTTATGTTCATTTATAGCATGTTAGCAACCAGGGTTGTTCGAAAAAAAGTATGGCAGCCAGGGCTCCTTTTTGTAACTTTTCTTCTCTTTGACTTGCATTTATTTATTGTAGGTGGTGGCTTCAACATTTCTCCCCTGAAATCCCGTAACGGAAGAATCCGAACACAAGTACAGCATCTTATGCAGATAGATTTGAAGGGTTGGGGGGTTGGTTATGTACCTTCATTTCAGCAGCATTGCCTCCTTCATATGCTGAACAGTGTTGCTGGTACAAATAAGCTTCCGAATAAGTTTTTCATGTTATCTTTATTAATTTTCTGTGTTGTATATAGTACTTAGAGAAAACATTTGGTTTATCTTATTCTCGGTTAGGATTTGGAGTGAACTTCTCAACTGAGACGGGACCTTTTCGTGTGAGGCTGCTGGCTTGACCAGTTTCCATACATTTTTATATTTGGTCATTTTAGGTGGCTCAGAGCTGACCCATTGCATGTTAGATGAGTTAACAGGTTCCTTTCCTGGGTGTTTAAAATGGTTGCCATTGTGATAAATACTGACACCTTATGAAAATAACCAGTAATCTACTATTATATGCTTTCTGTTGAACATGATGTTTGGAGATTTTTTTTCTCGTTTTTCCTTGGCCAGTCCTTAATGCAGTATGGTGACCCACTTTCAGCAGGACATTACAACTTAACAAGCCTATTGCCAGTTACCACCTTAGCAGGGGTGGACCTTCAGCATATATCAAGGGGTCCCACGTAACGTGTGATCACCGGGTTTAGGGTAGAAATGCATAAACCGCAGAAGGAATTGCTGGGGGGGGGGGGGGCTTGGTCTGCACTATCCTCTGTTATTTTAACCTCAACCAGTTAGGAATAATCCTTATGCATGACATGTTTAGAAGACAGTTGCCATTTCTTGTGCATGACTGTTGAAGCGTATTACATATATTCCCTCTATCCCAAATTATAGGTCATTTCGACGTTTTGCCTTGTCTAAGTAGTAAGTGCATAGCTTTTGCTATGCACCTAGATATACACTGTCTAGAGTCATAGTAAAAAGTAAAAAGCTATGTTTTAGAAAAGCCAAAATGACCTATAATTTCGAACAGAGGGAGTATTATGCAATTTCATCAACTAAATTTAGGAAACTAAATATTTTTCTCCCGAGCTCTAGGAAAGAATGTGATATATGTTCTCATATTTTTTTTTTTAACGCAACTACGCATGATATATATTCTCTATTACTCACTGTGTCTTTTTCTCCTCTGACAGGGCTCAGGGAATGGTTTTCACAAAGTGATGAGAGTCAAGTGCTTCCTAGGATTCCTGTTATGGTCAACATGACTCAATCTGTTTCTACCAAGAAAGGCAGAAAAGCACAAGAGAGTACTACGCAAACCAGCAATCAGATGGATCCAAGCAGACATTCCACAGTTCTTGAGGAGGAGTCTGATGAAGATGACGAATTTCTGATACCTGAATCTGAACCAGAGGTTGATGATTTTTTTTTTTTTTTTTCCAGTGGATCTTTTCTGTCATTTTTTAAAACAAGACTTTGTTTTCTATGCAGCCATCAACGCCTGCAGATGCTGCAGATGTTAGGCAGTCAGGTATATATATTCTATTTTCCTTGATTATATCTGTCCAAAGAATCTAGTTCACTTTATGAATTCTATCTAGGGCGGCATGAAGAGGATTCAGATCAGATTGATTTATCTGGGTTTTCTGGGAATTTACGTCGGGATGATCGTGATAACAGTCGTGACTGCTGGAGAATATCTGATGGGAACAATTTCAGAGTTCGAAGCAAGAATTTTGTATATGATAAAAGCAAGGTTTTGATCTTCCTCATCACTAGGCCATTCTCATTATCTTATTAATTTGCTGTAGAATCATTTTGTCTGTTTTCTAGGCCAATTGTTTATGATATCTATTCTTCTTGATAGGTTCCTGCAGGAAAGCCTCTTATGGAGCTTGTTGCTGTTGACTGGTTTAAAGATGCAAAGCGAATGGATCATGTTGCTAGAAGAAAAGGCTGTGCAGTTCAAGTGAGTTCATGTTTGAATCCTGATATCATTAACTAGTCTGTAATGCAGGGAAGAAAGGAAATGAGTAACACCCTCTTCTAAATTTTATAACACGGAGAAGCAAACCCTCTGTTTGTGAACCTGACCTGTTCTTGCTGCTGCTTATGGAAGTCCTTTTTTTTTTTGACAAGAATGGAAGTCCTTGTTGATAGGCTCAAAATGATGCTTGGATATAGTAATATTTTGCTGAGAGCCAGTGTTGTACTTGTACGTGGAGTTAGCATAGCATCATGTGTTGCACCAAGAGCCATGTTTGTTTTTTCTTATTGCATTTAGCTTTTCTGTGTATATATTTAAGATTCTATGCTTAGCATTTTTTTTAGCTTTTGTGTTTAACCATGAATGTGTTTGATGTGGTGAAGCTCAGTTCCTGCTAAGTTGTTACATTTTCCCCATTTGATAATACTTTGCTTTGGTTCTAGGTGGCGGCTGAGAAGGGGCTCTTTGCACTGGCTATAAATCTACAAGTAAGTTTCCATGGACATTACTATACAAAATGAGTCAAAGCTGTATCACTGTTTGCTCCCTATCTTCCTTTCTATTATTGTAACCTCTTGTGTGCACAGTAATGTACACTAGTATTGAAAGGATGACCCTCTAATTACACTACTCATTTCTAGTTGTTGCTCTTGATAGATATGTTGTGTAACAATACTATCATTGTCCACTGTTGTTGTGACTTGTGAACCAGCAAAAATGATGCAAGTATGATTGCTTTTGCAGGTTCCTGGCACAACAAACTATAGTATGGTTTTCTACTTTGTTACGAAGAAACTGATACCGAACTCCTTATTGCAACGCTTTGTTGATGGTGATGACGAATTTCGGAATAGTAGGTTCAAGTTGATACCATCAGTTCCTAAGGTGAGGTTTTCTCTATCCCCATCATTTTTTAGAAATCCTGTGAGGTAAGTTGCTGGTGAATTCAATCAAATCCTTTTGTCTGATGTAATTCACCTTTGAATTTCAGGGCTCATGGATTGTCCGCCAGAGTGTTGGCAGCACTCCTTGTCTCTTAGGAAAAGCTGTTGATATTACCTATATACGTGGCTCAAATTATTTAGAAGTAAGACTGCGAGAAACCTTCTGAAGTTTATGTTTATCCTTTTGGCTAATAAATAATATGTGGAGGTTTGGACTGACTTGACACATTTTGTGTTGCATTATGGTGATGTAACTGTGCAGATAGATGTGGATATTGGCTCATCTACAGTTGCAAATGGAGTTTTGGGGCTTGTATGTGGTGTGATAACAACACTAGTTGTCGACATGGCTTTCCTTGTCCAGGTAAGCCTCATCTACTCAGAATCACATGTTCACATGTTTGTGCCAAAAAAAGGGAAAAAAAACATTGGCTGAACCGCTGAAGTGTTGACCTTAATATTGTTGGCAGGCTAATACATACGAGGAGCTCCCAGAAAGGCTGATTGGGGCAGTTCGCATGTCACATATTGAACTGTCATCGGCAATAGTTCCGGTGCTTGACGATTAACCCTAATACGCAATACTGCATGCATTGGGCCGACCGTGTGAAGCCGCTCTGCTTGGATCACTGACAGTGTACACAATGTAGTAGGAAACATAGTTCTCATGCCATCTTCCTGTGGACCTTTGTATGCGATCATACATTGTATTGCGTATTTAGATGCGAGCTATGTAGGTTTTAGAATGGGTTGTGTTGGGGAAAGAAAGAAAAGAGATTAGAAGAGTTAGGAATAGAGACCCAAGCTGTGGTTCAAATAAATGGTCCGTGCTTTTAACTCGAGACCGCAACATTCTTCATTCATAGATACTATTACCCTTGTGTGTAGCGCTGACGCTGTGATGCTTGTGACAGCCGTATCCATATTATGTATTATGTATTTATATGTGTATGTATACTACTATAAAGTTAGCTGATGCCGTGTTCCTCGAAATGGTTTCCCTTTCCTGGAATAATCCTTTAAGCATATGTTCCTGCGCCTAGTCTATCTTTTTCCCTTAGTATTCTAGATTTCCCCCCCTCAATTTTTAAAACTGTTTAAATTATCTCACTGTCTTGGCTATAAATGTTTTAGGTTGTTTTATTACTTCTCAATTTAAAAGTTGGGTAAATATCTGATTAAACTTTTTACAAAAAAAGTAATTATAAGATTATAAAATTATAAGAAAAACCCTAAAGACAGATTATGACATGATAAACCCAAAGATATTAAACCTTGCAAAAATACATAAAAATGCATCAAGATATTAGCTTCATCTTTAGAAAAATGGGAAAGTCATCTTTAGAAAAATGGGAAAGATCTTAACATTCTAATTAATGTCTAAATATGTTTTGGAAACTTTTGACGACAAAAAAACATGAGATGCAAGTACAAATGCATTGAGCATCATTTGACATTAATGTATATTGCATTTATGTTGGTTGCATCTCATGCTTTTGTTAGAGATACATTGATTAGAATGTTTTAGGATTTTTGAGATTTTCTAGATATAGCTAAATCTAAATATGCTTTTTTTCTAGTAAAAAGTCTATTTTATCTTTTTGAACTATCGTCGTAGTCTTATTTTTCTCCTTGAACTCTATAACTTGACATACACCTTAAACTCTCAAAATTACTATTTTTTGGTTTGTTGTGGTCCTAAAGGTGGTTTTTGTCTAAAACATCCAGTAAATACTTGACAAGATTTTTAAACGACAAAAATGTCTCAAAAGTTTCTTAAAAATTTGAGATAAAAAACATAGAGATAGATTTGGCTATCAAGAATCCAAAAAAATATTTAGAGCTTGTGAAAACATCTCTAAAAGCTCCAAAAACAAATTTATCTATAGGAAAATGATAAAAAAACCCAAAAATATTTTAATCCATGCTTAACGGTCTTTGAAAAAAAAATATTTAGAGCTTGTGAAAACATCTCTAGAAGCTCCAAAAACAAATTTGTCTATAGGAAAATGATAAAAAAAAACCAAAAAATTTTTAATCCATGCTTAACGGTCTTTGAAAACTTTTGTGCGGTGACAATAAAAGATACAACCAGCATAAATGTAACATACATTAATATCACATATTTCAGCTAGTCATGTCTTATGTTTTTGTGGTGCAAATTAAAGCTTTCAAAACACGTTTAGAAATCAATTTGAATGTTTTGTAAATTTTTATGGATTTTTATTTTGGAGAACCCTTATTTTAGAAGCTCCTAGAGATATCTTCATAAGATCTAAATATTTTATTTAGATTCATCATATTCAAATCTATCACTAGGTTTCTCGATTTCTTTAGGAATTTAGTGACATTTTTAGTAGTTTGGTGACTTTAGCAAATATTTATTGGAACTTTTTTGGTAGAAAAAGGGCAAAACTACATTCAATCCGCTGTAAAACAAGTCAGATATGTAATCTATATCTATCTACATAACCTATATAGATGGAACCCACTAAATATCATTTGTTGCTATTTTTCTTCTCAAGTGAAACCACATCACCGTTAACATATTAGCCATCCAATCTTAAGCAATTGTGTTGATCTTGGTCTTCCGTCTGTACTCTCATCGATAGTCACTATGTTAAATTGCTTTTGTTGAAATGTCTACTAGTGAACCACATCATCATTAATATATTAGCCATCTGATCTTAAGCAACTGTGTTGATCCTGGCCGCCATCCGTCCTCTATCTCACAAATAACCACTATGTTAATTTGCTTTTTGTTGAACCGTCTAAAACTCCCATTAAACATGCAAGGTTTATGTCTCATCCCATAGTAATCAGCGTGTTTGAATGCACCCTTTCAATCATGTCCTTTCCCGGTCCATTACACATGCATGCCACACTTTTCTACCATGTCCTTACTTGAAATGATCTCAAGTTGTCATGCAATCTGCTGCCTATTTTTTTTTTTAAATTTTACTAGTGGGCAGTTTCAGAAACAATATAAGAGTACTTTCCGTTAAGCAATGTGGCCAAATCAAAAAAGTAGAAGTGAAATTTTCATTAAACCATACCTTTACTACAACCATGACCAGCACGAAAATCAGCCTATGCCTCTCGTCCAAGTAGAGGCACTAAATGCAAGATGCAATACAAGTGCCTTTTATTATTTAGCTATTAGCTAAATGCAAAAGAGACAGCAGACTCCAATAAGCATAGTTAAAACCAATTCATGAATGATTCAAAACTTGAAACACAAACTGTTTTTTCAAACTGCCAATTACCGAAATAAAAATGATCAAAAGTTACCAAGATAATAATTAGCAAAAAACACAAATGATATATCTGGTTGTAGAAAGGATCCAGCACTACAATGATGATTGGATCAGAATTGGAATCAGAGTGCACTATCATTAAATTAACAAACCAATGAAACAACAGCGACACAATTGCAAGTGCGGTAACATCCGCGGATGACGCAAAAGCTCCTTTGAACCAATCAATATGGGGACCCTCAAATTAGGTCCCAATGATATCTATGGCTTTGTAATCATGAGTTTTTGAGACCTAGCAGTTCTGAGCCACGATAAATACATGATTAGCTTCACTTGCATCTTATTAAGCATACCAGAGGATCCCTTAAAAACAAAGTCTGAATTTAGTAATTACTTGTGAGAGAAGGGTAGCTTGACTAACTTTTTGCAGCATAGGACTGAATGTAGTACTCGCTGAACTCTACAGAGTTGTTCGTCACAAATTCCCTCATATCCTATCTATATTACTGGGAATTAAACACAAGAAAAAAGGTATTAGTAAGGGACTAAGGGGTCATCAATACGACTGTAGCATCAAACAAAAATATTACACATCAGAAAGGAGGAAAGAAAGCTTTGCACTTCAATCAAAAGCGTGCAAAAGCGTGCCCAAAACTAACAAACAATGACATCTTTAATGTCCCGGATAACCTTTAGTGATGAACAGATGAATTTATCTTTATGTCGAGGTTCTTCAAAGTGCATTCCTTGTCGTCAATGGAGGTCAGTCCCCACCCCAATGGCTGAAAAAATTGGCATCAAATTAATAGTTTAGTTCTTCACCCAACTTATAGGTACGAAAGCCAAAAAACAAATGTCTGGAGTTTTGATAGAAGACATGTAAGCATACCATTTCAGATCGAGCAATTAGCTTCAGATTTCTAACAGTTGACAAACCCTTTAAATGCACACATCCTGCACTGCTTTCATCAATGCCATAATGCTTCTCACAGGATGCATGTCTGCACAGCCTCCTGCGCCGGGTGGAATGGCGTCACATGGCCATGGTGGATGAGTGTCCGGGAGCTCACAGATGCAGTTCGTTGTGGAGCTGGGGCTTGGCCGCCTGGTCCCTCGTGGGCTGGCCGGTGGCGGGTGAGCGGGCTGGGACCTTGGTGCCACCGAGCCCAAGCGGCCGGGCGGGGAGGGGGGTACCACACCGCCTCGGGGGAGGTGGGCTGGCGGGGGGATCCGACGGCGGCCGGGCGCGACAATGCAAGCGGGCGAGCCCTAGGGGGGACGGAGGCGACAGTAGGGAGCGATCGGGCGGCACTTGGAGAGGGCGGGGGCGGCCCTAGGACAGGCCGCACACGCCAGCAGGAGAGATCGAGTGCGCTGGGGGGATGGGGGTGGTTCCACCTGACGGAGGGTAGAGGGCGCGTGTGAGGACAGGGAGTAGGTGAGGGGCCCACATGTTGGCGCAATAGAAGTTACGGAGGTAGAACTGCGTAGCGGCTTCACCACCGTCGGGTAGACGGGTCCACTGTATATTTTTTAGGTGTAGAGATAGAGAAAGCTACATGTATGTTTTTGTAAATCATTTGGATGGAGCAACTCACCTTTAATACTTTTTTATTATTTTATTTTCATGCAAATTTGTGATAGGATTTAATATTTCACTCTATACATTTAAAACAAAACAATTCAAAACACTCTCGCAGCAAACACGCGGGGAAATCGACTTAGTTTAAATGATTTAAAATGGATATTAATTGTGTAGCGATTGCAAGATCAAGGTCGAAGTTCATAGACTGGGTGCAGAGCAGCTTTCTACTCCTAAACCACAACGCGAGTGATGATGGATACTTGGACAACCATCCCAAATCAGCAAATTCATCATCCCAATCTCGCATCACAGCATAGGAGCAAAGGTTCTACAGATCTGGACAGTCAAAGACAGAGGCAGGATAGAGAGGAGCTCACTGAGGGCAGAGCAGCTGAATCCGAGGACAACCAGCTACAGGCTGCAGCGTCCAGCGTAGGAGCACCGCCTGTTCATGACGCAGGCTCGCCGACGTCGTCGTTGGCGCTCCGCATCCGCAGCTGGGAAGCCACTCTGCCTCCGCCGGCTCCTCCGCTGGGACGCAGCTCTTCCTTCTCCGCTCGTACGTCGCTCCGCCTCCAGGACACCGCCGCTGCTGGGACGCCGATCTGCTAGACGTAGCTGTGGTGGTCAGGGGTGCAGACACTCCTCGCCAAGTTCCTACAGCCGGGCGGGGCGGGGGTGCTGCCGCTGCTCGTAGTGCGCCTCCCTCACCGGAGGCCGTCGACGACGACGAAACCGCCGCCGCCGCCGCTTGCCGCTTCCCCGAGCTTTTGTTTCCCGTCCCCGGACGAGAGACATGGGAGTCGTGGCTTCCGAGGGGGCGAAGCAGCTGCGGGAGGGACGGAGCCGCGCGTCGTGGGTGGGCCGCGGGGCGTCGTGTACAGACGACGGTTCGCCGACGCGCGAGAGAAGGAGCGGGGCGGGTGGGATTAGCAGACGGACGCGGCGGCGGCGGCGAGGGCGATGCAGTCGCGCGGGGAGGAGAGGCAACGACGCGGCGGCGGCGGCGGCGGCGGCGGGCGGTGGATGTAGTTTCGCAGGGAAAAGGGTCCGATCGCGGCGATGCGATGTTGCGCAGTGGCGGGGGAGGTCGTGCTTGCGGTTGCGCAGTGGAGGGATAGAGCGCACGCGAGGACGGCGTCGAGCGCTGGGCGAGCGATTAGCCGGGGAAGTGTGCGATTAGCCGGGCTGACGGCGGCGAGGCGGAGCTCGCGCCCGCGGCTAGCGGAGGCCGCGGCGGCGGAGCTCGCGGCCCGCGGCGAGGCGGAGCGCGGACGGCCCGTGCACTCTCACCCATCCACTCTCCCTCTCCCCACCCTCTCTTCACGACATGGCTGGTGGCGGGCGGCGACGAGCTCGGACCGGCGGGCAACGGGGTGGCGCGTGGCCGCTGGCGGGAGACGCAGCGGCGCGCGCGCGAGCTCGGAGCGGCACAGCGGCTCCGGCGCGGCGGCCCCCGGAGCGGCGGCGCGCGGCCCGGCGGTAGCGGACGCAGCAGCGCCTGGCGCAGGAGCAAGGCGGCGGCTCTGGCGTGGCGTTGGGGCTCGGCAACCGAAAGGAGCCAGGCGACGTAGCTGGGATCGTGGGCGAGCGGCAGTTGAGAG